>JAQFYC010001094.1:0-39959 GCA_034694165.1 Tomocerus mixtus | reverse complement strand
TCGTTTAGAATTTGGATGGGGCAGGGATCGGATCGGATCGTTTGGATTTTGGATTTCGCCGGGATCGGATCGGATCGCTTAGAATTTGGATGGGGCAGGGATCGGATCGGATCGTTTGGATTTTGGATAGGGCAGGGATCGGATCGGATCGGATCGCCAAACCTAAAAGTTCCATGTGTGCTACCGGGGACCGAGTCAGAGCACGAATGAAGTGGCACTGGCACCAACCAACGTTTGCAATTAATAGTAGAATTTAAATGCAGAAAAAGACCATTCAAAACAATAATGTTAAAGTGGATATAAAAATAAAAGGATTGTTAACATACATCATTCGTCGGATAGTAGGTGCCAGCGATGGAATTTATGACTCTGAGTGTGTGTTGAGCGCCTTCGAGGGACTTTTGTGCCGACAAAACGACGTCCCTAAAAGGATCTAGCTCTGATTTAAGAGGTTGACAATTTAGATAGTATTCCGAGATGTCTCTTGTGACTCTTGCATGACTCAGCTCCGTTATAGCTCCACGATTCGGATTGATACAAATGTCCGCAAGTGCCTGCATTGGCATAAATAAATTAATAATTTCAAGATCCTTAGTAATTGTAATTGCTAATTGGATAGCTTATAATATAACCTTATAGTACAATATTATTATCTATTCATAACAGTAGTTTATTAGTAACACTATCTAACAGTACACAAATTAATGAGGGTAATGCACTCACCACCGCTCCCACTAGGTAAATCGACACAAGAGACCAGTTGAGAATGACTGCTATGAGACCTAATACTGAGAAGCTGAAACAAAAAATACGGCGAATGATGTGATGACGATGACTCATATCTTTTTACTCTTACTAAGTATTTATATGCTGTTAGGTATTCTAGGAAATGTTTGCGCTACAAGTACGTCATTTAAAGCCATCTTATATGTAACAAGTAAATGTCAGAATGACACGTCAAACAACTTCCGAAAGGACAATGGAATGGGACTGGGATATGGGATGTATAATAATATGTAAAAGATTTAGTTAAAGAATTTACGTGATGAAGCAACACCGAGAGTGACGAACAATGGCATAGAACAGGACGACACAGAATATTATGAAGATTATCAACAGAGCGAGGGTTGTTGGCCATCTGTGCATAAAGAGTGTTTACATTACGATTTTCGACATTTTGTACACAAATACTACGTAATAAATCTTTACAAGACAATGCAGTATGGTTCTTCAAAACCAAGTAGCCTTTTTGATTACAGTTAAAGAAAAGTAAAAAAAATCAGAGAGGATATTCCATTTCAATTAGTATAGCGATAACTCACCTTATTGTTTCAATGAACTGCACAATGGAATGTGGAGAAGCTGCCTTCGGAGCCTCAAACATACCCCCGAGAGTCCGAGCACTTTCCAGCGTCTGAGTGACATTACCTTCCATGTAGGTCATCTGAGACAATAGCTCCACATGAGCAGACTCATTACCCTATCAACAAAACACATTATTATCGCACTCGTAAATTACACGATATTATGTCCTACTCAACTATACATGTATTCGCTTGTTTCATACTAATTACGATAATGACGAATTACAGTTTAACAGCTATTAACTGACGGATATTAGTGATATATACATATGTAGTAAAAGAGCAACATAGTTACGGTTATCAAGGTCAGAACAGTTAGCCTAGTGCTTCGATATTGGGAATATCTAATAGGTGATTAGGTAGTATGTAATTAGTAGTACACAGAAATTATTATCCATATAAAAACTTACGAGAGGTCTTTCAAAGACAACGCCCAGACGAGATATGAGCGGATAAACTCCCGCTTCTATTGACGTTTGAGCTTCGCTCGTCTAAAAAAACAGAATTATAATTAGTAAAGCTCTTACTGAAGCATGTAAAAATGTATAAATGTATGATCATAAAACTACAACACACCTGGGTGGTAATGAAGTCAAAGTACTGATGTATATTTTCAAGGGATCGCACAAAGGTTTCAATCCCATTATGAAAGTCGTCATTGCCATATAGACCCAAACCAATGGATGCGCTGGGATTCACAAAAGTATGTATTCAATTAAAAATTAATAAGCTTTTCATAACTAGTTTTAGCTTTCCATCTTAAGCAGTGTCAGTGTCAATTTTTTATATTTTTGAATATAAACTTACCAACATGCTATGCCTAAAAATCCTAGTAAAACTTTAAGACAGAGAAGAGGTCTGTCCCTCTTGGCGTGTCGGTCACAACATCTAGTTAGAAGATAAAGGAGCAAAATGACCAAGAATAGAATGAGCAACAAAGCCGGGAATGAGGCCAATATCCCTAAGCTTTCCAAATAGACTTCATTCCTCCAGTCAAACGTGGAGTTGACCCGATGCCCAGTTACATTTATGTGAGGAAATCGGTGAAAGAATCTTGCTAACCATGGCGGAGGTCCGCCCGTGCTTAATCCACTCATGAAGGTTAGCTACAAAATAACAAGAAAATAAAGAATGCCTATTAAATAATTGCTCTCGTTTAACATTTAACGTTTAGTTTTATTAAAAAGTGCATTTAAATATAATCTCATTTGTGTTCGGGTCTGTCCCTTGTACCTTTAATTATGAACCAGGGCGCAGTGACCAGAATAATTAGTCCAGTAATGAACAAGGAAGGTATTCGGTCCTCCAAGTCCACACTTCAGACCAGACTCCCCACACACGCACGCAAATTATTTACAATTGATCAGTTAATCACATATTGACACACACCGCTTTGGCGAAAAAGAACAAAGATGAACTAAGAGAGTTCGAAAACTTTGGCACTCGACAACAATGACTAAGTTCATTATTAGGGCATGTCACATCTTGGTGACAAACGTCTATTTACAAATGGCCCACGCCCAGTCTTCTTTTCTGATTGACCTGAGAACTTTTCTTGGAGATTTTTGATTGTATGCAGATCTGAAATTAAATTTGTTTTTTAAATGCTAGATTTAACTATTAAAACTACTAAGCTACACAAACAAGATCAGTCAAAGATTCACAACAGCGCAATTCTTTAATCCACGATAGGAAGCGTAGCGCACCCTCTAAAGATTTGCGTGTGTCCGTGGCCTATCTGGCCCTGGCCCGCCTATTATTTATTAGTATTAGTAAATATGTTAGGTATTTCCTAGTTTACTGACTGACGACAGCAACAACTCAAATAGGTTGAAACGAAGAAGAGCAAGAGTATAATATTATGTATATGAAGATAGAGATTACTGTTAACAAGTTTAACTTAAAAACTAAACTAAACCATCTCCCTAGCTAGCTGCCTGCTGAATGATATGAACGAAAGCACAACAATGCGCGTTCGGGTTTGTTGTCGGAAATACTATAATCTTCTATATACAAGCCATGCATGTATTATGTACTATGTAGTGTACTGATAGCGAAACAACTAAACTGAACTAAAGCTACCTAAATGATCTCCTTCTACATATAAGTACATTGCCAATTTGCCACTGCCATATATGCTACTACGCACAACATTATAATATCCAGAATCCAGTTATTACTTCTGTGATATACTTTTAGCAGTATTACGTCATACATAGCATTAGCATGCACAGATAGTAGTACACAAGGGTGCACACACTTTAGTATCAATCTATAACTATACTACATATATCCTATATCACAGCAGCAGCAGCATAACCAAACTCTTAGTACTAAAGATCCCTTTACAAGCTTTGTCCCTATACTTTTGATACAGGAAGTGGATGCCTGGCTGGTAGCAGAGCTAGCAGCATGTATATAGTTAAGAGATGAGATGGAAACTTTGTTAACCCTAGCTACTAAACGTAGTCCCGTATTCAAGTTACAATATTTCAATTGGAAAACTAATGTTTACATTACAGTAAACATGTAAGCATGTAAAGTTTGCATCAATATACTACATTACATACTAATTCATTATTCATACTAGGTAAATACCTAACTCACCATTAGTATTCTACCCTATCTTATACTATAAACAAATGAATAAGTCTATAAGTACTTATACAGATTACAGATGTAATAGTCAAAGGGCACTTGAGCACTCGAAAGAGACTCTACTACATACACAATACAAAAGTTAATTTAATGCTGCTAGGAGTCTTAATGTTAGCTGGCATAACACACATAAAATATATTATTAAAATTACGATATATTATATCCTCACATTATATGTAAAAGAACCAAATAACTTATTTCTATTGAGTGTAAAACAACCTTTTGTCCATGTAAAAGACTAAAACATAGCGATATAGCTTATTCGTTCAAAGCTTTTTTTAGTTTAGTGTCTTTCTTAGGAATGGGGAATTAATATTCGTCTTTAGCTATATTATACTTCTGCAAACCGAGATTTGCTGTGAGATGCTTACTAGATCATCGCACATTTTTTATGTCCTACCAATGGGAAAGTGTTAGTATACAAATACACTATAATATGGATGATGGTGTCAATTACTTCCGGTAAAGATGCGAGTTCTTTGGTACCTGCTTCCTACGTAAGAAAATACTACCTAGATATTTATATAAGCACTTGGGTATACTATATATATTAAGTAGTAAATAGTTAATAATTAGCAATCAGTACAATATTTAATTACCAGCAGTCGTCAGTGCAGTCGTAGAACAATAAATAATGTATGCATATTGCAAAATCTCAAATTATCATTACTAAAAGCATATTATGGAGAATAAAATGTCGATAAAGAAGCTTGAGGTGGACCGCTACATAAAACGAAATACAAAGTTGAAATTGAAGTTGAAATCATAATTAGAAAACATGGCCGCACCCAAAAGACTTACGTTATTAGGCTTGTGTATGATTTATTTTTATTTTTGTACGCGTTATTTTAAGTGGTGCCTGCTAGTACCTATCTGCAGCTATGCTACAATTCTATGGTTAAATAAAACTAGTATTAACTACTTATTAGTTAGATATTACAGCCTTATATAACGTAACGAGCGAGGGGTATCGTGTATGCGTTTATGTGCATGTATTTATTATTGGATACATTTATGAGCACAACTACGCATACAGATTTATACTATGTACACGCGTTAAACTTGACTATAATAGATTAATTTGTTGCTAATTAATCTCAAAAATAGGGTTGCTTCCAATCACTACTACCGGCAAATAAACTCTAAGATTTGCGAAATGCGAAAGTATATGCAGATGCAGACTAAATTACTTTTAGCATGATAATCTAAATACAAAGAAGCAATATATTATTTTATTTATTTCTGACCTTAATGAAATATCGTCATTGTAAGTACTCCCGTTCCACTCTCTACCTGCCTCCTTAAAAATTACACTTTTGTTTACGCGACCCTCATGGGAAAATGAAGGCGCTCGAATGTTACTTATTACTTAGGACAGTGGTTATTAGTAGTAATAGTATACAACACTAGTGTTATTTTAGGAACACTATAAATGCGTAGTTATGGTCATGGTGTCTTTGACACTATGTGCAGGTAAGGGTAGCCTAAAATGCAAAGTGTAAACTGTTGGATGGTATATTTGCAGATAATGGTAATAAAATAAGTTGCCGGAAAATGGATAACTGTGCAAAGACACACTTCCTGAACAGATCTCTATGTAATGTAAGTAAATCAAAATGTATTGTTTGCTGGAGGGCAGTTGGAGATAGTTAGGAAAACAAACTTGATAAGGACAATGTAAATAGAATGCAGAAAGTGTTGAGAATTACTCAAAAATAAATGTTATTTGTACTTTCATTTCAGTTTAACACTGACTCAGTAAAAAGTCAGAACAGTCAAGTGAACAAACACTAAATAACACTCTTTGGGTACGGCACCGCCGAAGGGCGTATATAGTCGCACTGCAAGATGGGGTGCTAATGGAAGCTAAACTCACACAGGATCATCAAAATAATACAACTGTGTTAAGTAAACAGCTTAAAAATCAATTTGATATCTTAATCTTTGTTTAGGTAAGTAGTTAGAAAAATCTATAGAAATAGTACGAACTGCTATGTCAAAAATATCGCTGACAGAATCAGTTATTTCAAATGCAGATTTTTTTTTGTATATTATTTGGTGGAAAATTAAATTGCCTTTCCATTTAAAGCCTTGCAAAACCATCCCCATTTACAGTGTTCGAGAGAACTTTTCTTTGCATCACGTCTACTTGAATTGAGTATATCTGGTACCTTTAATTGATTTACTTGGTACGGTACCCCTAGCGTGAAACCCGAATGGAGGAATGATTTCTTATTATCAATCTTTTATAAACAATTATCCCGAATAGGTATATTATCTACCATAGATAGTATTTATGCCTGCCTAATGAAACTAACTTCGTTAGCAAAAAACGTTTTTGTGGATAACCATGGGTTTGTTACGCCAATTGCTGGCGACATATAAATAAGAGTGAGACTCATTCTAGGTATCATCGTCCGAGTTCAGTTTGCAAGGTAATCGATAACAGCCACTCCTTTCTCCAATATTTGCGCATGCATGCGCATAGTTTTAGATTTGAGAAAGTAGCCTTCCCTACATGATTATTAGAGAGTAGCAGTGGCACTGCTAAGCGTACGCGTGTTTGACTACAAAGATCGCCGGATGCGGATGCAGACATGACATGCGGCGACATGCCTAAAGATGAATAGAGTTTTACTTAAACGAAACTATCTAAAACTGGAAAGGAATTTATGTGCTATGTAGTATATGTACTAGCAATTCATGTCTCATGTACCTCTCTACAGTTAAGCCAAGTGTGTATGTGGAATATGTGAGGTATGCAATGTTACGTGTTTGTTGGTATATGAATGTACAATTGGGGTTCCACAGTTCCGATTTACGAGGGATCCGATCCGGACATTACGTTTAGTCGGTAGAACGTAGGTAAGGTTAAGTAAGTACTACTAACAGATTGGGTTCCACCATTAGGAAGACATAATGTAATACGTAAAACTATTCAATTTGGTAAGAGTAAACGGAGCACATCGATTTTGACAATTTTTACACTCAATAGGAAACACAATAGAAAACATTTATAAAAATATACAAACATCTATGGTATATATATATAGGTATTGATATCTTAATTTGATCTTAGATACTACAATTCATACAAATATTTCGGAATGTGTACCGGAAACATAAATATAAAATGCCTATTACATAAGACTTTACTAGTAGTATATGTACCTATGTACACAAGATCATTAGTAATTTATCACTCGGATTGGTTTATTACATACCTAGTACCCACAGAAGCTTATTTATTGAGCTGTTCTATGCAAACACTAAAAGTAAAGGATACTAATAAAATAAGATACAATAAAATACAAGCTTCCTGCATATTCCAATGAAGACAAGAAATAGTTCATGTCCTGATAATGTGCACATTTTTTAGTTGCACTTAATTAAATTCTTCTTTAATTCACTGCTGCTAAATCATACGTAACGTAATTAATAACTGTCTATTGTTCATGGAAAGAAAATAAATATTTTTAGAAAGAATGAGTTTCATTTTGATGGATTGCTGACAAACACTTCTAAAAGCACAATTGGGAAAGTTAGTGAAAGTTCGACCGTGATTTATAGCACATGGCGGGGATACTAAAATTTATATTGCCATATTTATATGTCATATAAGTACGTACCATTACCTGGGAGCCTTAATTACCACAAAAAAAGACGTTAAATAATGCTCGTGGAATGCAGAATGCTATATTAATATGCATGCATATGAGAACATAAGCACGGTTAAGGTATAATAGGTCTAGGTACCTCTAGTCCACAATGCTGGTTAAATATTCCGATTACTAATAATGTGAAAGTTCAATGAGGGGAAAGTGTCCAGATCTTAAGTTTTGACTTTCTCTTTTCTCTATTTCAGGATGTTTTGTATGTAAGTATTTACACATGCGTAATATAATTTTATGAGACTTTACACTTACAATAACAGAGCATGCTATGTACAACTTTCTCTTTATGAGATCTTGCAAGCTGAATGTCTACAATTCATAATGACATGACCTACCAAAATGTAAACAAGGATATTATGTTACGGGCATGAAATTTAAAGGACGTCACTTTGCAAGTGTTTAACTCTATTGTTTATTAACAAGTTGATATGCCCGATATCTCCGAAATTCGTCTATGGATCGGTGGACGGCGGACGGGTAGACCTATTAGCATTGTACTGTAGTACCCGAAAGGAAGAAAGCTGGGAACGCTTATAGTAAACAGAGGGTAATATTTTTTGACTGAGAATCCTTATGTACTAATAACACTAATGTGCTCACCGCTCACCTAGCTTTATGTTAATATGAGTATGTATGCAAACGGTTTGGAATTTTTGAATAGAACCTTTGTCTCGTGGCATGACAATTAATCCAAGCCACTGCAATTTGCTAACTTACACTTGGCGAACTTATTGATACTTCCACCTAGGTATCCGTTTTAAGGAATTGAACAATTAGCTAACTGTCATCTGCAAATAAATACAAGAATAGCAAATAGAATAAGTTTTCGACACAGGGATTTGCTACACCCTTGTTTTAATCCTAGGCTTGCGAACTACATAATATCCTAAATTATATACTTTTCAATAAATCTCTGCTTATCTGATTGAGAGCAAATTATGTTCTGCTGATGTTGAAGGACTTCTGCCTTACCCTGTAATCACTATACTTGTTGCAGTTGCAGTGCAGTGCAGCATTCATGAACTATGTGTATGTTGTCGGGTGCCTCCTCTCAGTTTGTCGGTACACAGCAAAAATCAAGCTTGTATTTCATGTTTTACAGGATTGGTGTCGTTGTCGGTTGTCAAATTCTCAGACCTTCGGCAAAATAGATTGATCGCAATGTAATGTTTTAGGTTGGTTTTGTTTTGTTAACATTTTGTGTGCACGTTCAAAATAATGAATTCAACTTAATTTGTTTATTTATTGTTAATAAATTATTAACTAAATTTTGTTAATAAAGTGAAGTTAGTTAGGACATAAGTGACTAAAACCTAAAAGTGACAACTGACGACCTTATAAGCAAGAACAGGAAGAATGTTCCTCTTTCAAGTTTTGTTATTGTTTTACATCCGCTTGGCCAACATTCAATAATGTAATAATATATTTAAATGCACATACTACATACATTTAAAAATCGATTATTTGATTTAGTTATTGCTAGTTAAGTGAACTTTGAACCATTGTTTGGTCATTGTACTGATTTTGATAATTGTGGTCAGGTCAGTTTTTCGTTGTCGTGCTTTGATGTTAGTTAGACATAATTAGATCTTTATATGTAATATAGATGACAATAAATACATATACATTTTTGTTTATGGTATTTTGTTGTACGTATATAAAATACGTCTTTAAATCACAATTTAGATTTGTGATTTGTTCAGGAGCCCTTTTATGATTTAAAGTTCTTTCAAAATCCCAATATATGACATTTATGACATATTACATAAACTAGTAGTACAGGCCGTTGACAGCAGCTTTGTTTGTATAAAGTTGCAATGTCTGGTGGCAAGTGGCAACTAGTATTGTCCCAATTACAACTATTTTAGATAATCAGTATTTGGTAGCTAATACTGTTTGATTATCAATTATCTTTTATGCTTATAGCTTATACATCTCTGTCTGATGCTCTGCTATGTCTCTGATTCTGATTACAAGAACATGAAATATAAGCAGCAAGGGCGTTGGTTATTAATTAGCTAACTAAACAAAACACTATAGTCAAGGAAAAATCCAGTTGCAAGTAGTTTCCTGGACATTGAATTGCCCAATGCCCAGGACAACTTTACCTTTCCTTTCGTTGAATTTCTACTTAAATGTATGAAAGCGCATTGTGGCAGCGGTTTGTGAGTCTATTCTATTGTGAGAGACACAAAATTAAATATCAATTCTGTAAACATTCAATGAGCCAAACAAACAGTTCCAGTTTAACTTGACTTTGCTTGTCTGTAATATAATGGTACGCAGACGAACGTGCTAAAGCAAAAATTGTCTTAAGTCTATTGAAATGGAATGAGCAAGCAACAGGTGATTTTATCCGGTGAGTGAGACATCATAAATTCGTAAGCGCTAGAGACAGCGTAGCAAGGCATTGCATACCGAATCATACAATGTAGTAAATGAACTCCCTCAAAATAGTGGGTGGTAACGCAAATTACATGACCCTTTGATGAAATCTCGGTAGATATAGAATGTTTAGCATTAGGAGCCTCCGTTAATTAGGAAAACATTTACTCATTTATTACCTATACTCAATAAGCCTTTTAAATCCTATAACCATGCAGCATAATATAATATTTTTTCGTGTTTTAATTTTTTGATTAATCATTGGATATTTTAGAAACGTAGCAAATTAGTTTTGGGAGGAGAGGACAGCGGAAGAACTATGATGTCAGCCGGGTGCTGTTGGCGATTTAATTTTAATCCTGAAGAAATTGAGCAAAGGTCCATCTCTAGACGGATTGATAAGGTTCTCGAAAAGGAGCGACGAGATAGACGGAAACAGGTTAGTAGTATAACAAATATTTTCTCTAGTTAGTTTACTTCTTGTTACTGCGTTATAAACTGAATTAATACAATTATAATTAAACATTTGTTTAAGGTGCGGGTTCTTCTACTTGGCGCTGGCGAAAGTGGGAAGTCAACATTTTTAAAGCAGATGAGAATAATTCATGGACTTGGATTTGATTCAGAGGCTATCAGAGATTTTCAACATATTATTTACCTAAACGCTATTCAAGGTACTTGTCGTACAGTATGTTTGTATTTTAGTTTAATGGATAAAGTAGTTTTAAGTTTAGTTTATTTACTTTTTGTTAAAATAGAAAGGGCATTTTCAAGCAAATTCTAAAATCGTATTATAAGGGACTGAAAAATATTTACCCATTTTGGCGATTTAACTGCTGATTGTAATTATTGTAAAGATAGTATAATAATATTTGTAGCTCGAGTTTAACTCTTACTGTTTTCAAGAAATAAATGTAAAAAATATGTTCAATTTTGCAGGAATGCGTGTTTTGGTGGATGCTCTGAAAAAGTTACAAATTCCGTGGAAAAATCCTCAGAATAGTATTCATGGAGATATTTTGCTCAATTTTCAACCAGGGTTCGTCGACCAATGGACTTTTACTAAATTCGTTCCTTCAATTCGAGCTTGTTGGAGTGACGATGCCATCAGAACAGTTTTCAGCCAACGATCCCTCTTTCAGATATCGGATTCTGTCGAATATTTTTTTGACAATATTGATAGACTCGCTTACAAGGTTTACACAATTACTTTTTATGGATGCTCAATGCTCACTAAGCAATAGGTTGTGTGTGTTGTGATAGTATTTTACAAGAGCCACATTTTTAACCATTTCCTTTTTTCGGAAGATAATCCAATTATGTTTTCGTTTTCAGATTAATCATAAGTTGTCAGATACCTATTTACAATTTTACGTGTATTAAAACTTTTGTAATTGGCTTTCTTTACAGGACTACGTGCCTTCAAATTCTGATATTGTTCAAGCTCGTCGAGCCACGAAAGGCATTTACGAGCTAATGATTCCAATTAACGGAGTGCCATTCCATTTTATTGATGTTGGAGGTCAGCGGTCACAAAGAGCCAAATGGCTCCAATGCTTTGATTCCATAACTTCCATTCTCTTTCTCGTTGCCAGTTCTGAGTTCGATCAGGTAATAATACCAAACCAAAAGTTATATACAAAAAATATACTTAGTAAATTAATAGCTGTTTTAATTTTACTCAATGTGTTATATTTGTAGGTGCTTTTGGAGGATAGAACGACAAACCGGTTACAGGAATCGCGAACAATTTTTGACGCCATTGTGAACAATCGGATTTTCGCAAATGTATCCTTAATATTGTTTCTCAACAAATCAGATTTATTAAAATCGAAGGTACCGTCAAGTTAACATTTACTAAAACTAAAATTAAGAAATTTGAATGCATTTGCTAATGAAACCAATTTGCATTTTATCCAGATTCTACGAGGGTCCAAGATATCTGATCATTTCCCTGAGTATGTTGGTGACAATTCTCCAGAGTCTGTTCAAAACTTTATTCTAAATTTATTCCTATGCCTTCGCCGGCACGAGTCAACGCAACTATTTTTTCATTTTACTACCGCCATTGACACGGAAAATATCCGTGTTGTTTTCAACGCAGTGAAGAAGACTATCCTACAAAAAAATCTAGAAAATCTCATGCTTCAATAATAATAAGTAAAGAATTTTAATGCCAACCAAGGCAGCATAATACAAATATTTACTATGTCCATGAAAATGATAAATTATGGCATGCTTCTTGGAGCAACTTCAAAAATACCTGCAAGCTTCCTAGGTATTGTAATGTGATTTTATATTAAAGGAGGTTGAGCTAATTTACATTTCAATTGCATTAGTAGGTCAGTTATATTGTAAGAAACCTTGATTCAATATTGTTAGACATCCTATATTTTTATTTTTTGTTAATCTTATTATCAAGATAAGATATTATTATCAAAAATTGCCTTCCCCTTGAAGATCTAAAATAATGTATGTCAACTATCGCTCTCGTGTCATGTCACAATATACTTCTTCACCATTGTTTTTAAGTAAACGTAAACGTAACCGATAGCTATAACGATGCTAAAATGAGCTTTCTCATATTGGAATTCGCATTGTCTATATTATATTAAAGAAGAAATACAAATACATTAAACAGTAGAACAATAAATCTGTTTGAAAGAAGTAACTTCATATTAAGTGCTAATGTACAAAATATCGCATTTTTAATATATAATGACTCACTTACTACAACCTTCAAACCAAAACTCCAAAGACGATACCTGTGACTGCGACGAAGTATATGCCTTGCCTTTTAGCCTACGAACCTTCATACTACATATTATATCGAAATTCGAAAGTGCAAATCACGAATAGAAACTTTGGAGTTTTATTCATTTTTTATGTGTACGTTACCTACAAACTAGATTGAGTAGTGCCTTACGTAACCCTTAACTGCATTAAGAAATAGCATTACTGTATCCTAAAAATGACATAATTATCAAATAAATTGCGACCTCTTGAGAAGTAATTAGTGTGCTAGGCTGCTAGCATTTTTGGTCAAAATGAAGGCACTTCTGTTATGGCGTGTGGATTTCAGTTTACTGTCAGTATCAGTTGATGATTCACATTCACATTTACCATAATATGCATAAATTGAAATAATTTGAGACTGCAACAAGATTATTATACTAATATATAAGTTATGTATTTTCGACAACTTTGCGACACAGATTTTATAATCTAACACAATACATAGTACACAATAGTAAGTTTTGTTATTGGAAATATTAAATTTATTACTGAGGACAAAAATATATGTTGTAGTATAATAAAGTAATAATCATTATAATATTACGTACGCGCTGTTACAGAAAAGTGACCACCACCACCTGCTTTTTGAAATTAGTATTGCTTGTAATTAAAATATTATACCTATGAGTAAACATAGTTAATAATACATTTCTCGTATATCATAAAAGATATGTATAGGATAATTTAGACTTGACTAAAAATTATTGCGAAATTTGGACCTGTTGTAATTATTTGAATGAAGGTCTACCCCTTAATTTCCCTTCCCTACATACAATAAAGTCTACCTAGACGTATTTTAATTTTTAGTAAGTAAGTATCAATAGCTGTCATACCAAAAAAGAAAGACAACCTAAAATTGTGCAAATGAAGACTATCCGTAATCCCTTTTTCCACATTCCATATTACTATACGTTATTTAATAATACACAATGATTTCATTTGGCCATTTATAATACAGTTCGTAAGAAAACATTTAAAAAAGTTTTATGTTAATTTAGATGACAGGACTTTTCAGAATGTTAATGTTTGCTTAATTAGTTAGATTATTGCAATTTGCAATCTCTGCTCTGATCTAGAAAGGATACCGACGAAAGCTAAAAAATTTGTAACGGTTAATACTTGAAGGTAGTTTGAACAATTGTTCGTTTGAAATTGGATAATTACTCACTCAGTATTATTAGTAACCTGACGGCCAACAGTCATTTGCATTACATTTTATTTCTCTACCTTGAACTGGACTGAACATCATGACAACCATCTGTACTAGAACAACACACACCCTTGTGATGTTGTGCTCATTACAAAATTACGTAATAATTATTAAAGTATTCCCCTGGAAGGCACATTGGTTTAATTCTTGATTAAAGTTTCCCCACTAGTTAAAATGACAAATTGGAATTGAAAACCCATTTTGTAATTTGTAAGTATGTCACTGTTTCATGAAAGGACATACTACGAGGACCAATCGTTAGAGATTATTTTGATCCCCCGAAATCTACAGATCATTTTAAAGCATGCATGGAGGAAGACCTAATTAAATCGGATCCCCTATTATTGGCATTCGTAGTATGTATATCATTTCTACTCGTTTTCTATTTTACTTCACGCTATTTTGACAAGGTTTCACTTTCCACTAGTCGTTTGCCGTTTGTGGTTGGTTATCTCATTTGAGCAGATTAGTTTTCTTGATTGCATTCATTAGTTAGGTTATTTATTTTATCAGTATAGTATGTTTAATAGCGATTAGCTAATTCTCTTCATGTCTATAGCATCAGGTATAATTTATATTAAAAATTAGTCTAAATTGACGTACGATTTTCCAGTATTACTTTAACTAACCCACTAAAACGTCAGCTTTGTTTATCAGTTGGCATGACTGGTGTTACATGTATACGCAGCATCATTTGGGAAATCCGAAATTGTTTATTGCAGCAGTGGTTCTAGGTGCTTGCAGCATTTGGTTGATTGTCGTCTTATTTCCGGTAGAAGACGAGTTGCGAGAATTGTGCCGGCTAAGGTTCAGGTCATCGATACTAAAGTTCAAGTCAGACCACGTTGTGCCCTACAAAAAATCATTCAACAAAGACTACAGACACGCTTGGTAATATTGTAATTAAAGATGACAATAACTGGAATGATACGAGAAAAACAACACAAAATATAATAAGGTGGTTGAACATAATGTGAGTAATACAAGTATAAAATATTAATGAAATCGAATTTACTTGTAAAGACGGAGCAGCACCATTGGAATTATTGTTGATGTTATTAGAAGCGGAATTATTTACAGAAGCACCAATTAAAGTCGAATCAGGTTGAAGCACAGGAGTAAGAACAGAATTTCCTGACAAAAGATCTGGCTGTTGCATTGGTTGTCCAGTGAAACCAGGAGCTGCTTGAAATTGCTGTGGGACGAATGCCGTATTTACTGATGGAATAGAAAAACCCCCAGGGGTAAAGCTTGACGGTTGATTTTGAGAAGGAAGGGACGCAAACAGATTAGGAATTCCAGAAGAGTTCGGAAGAAATGCTGCCGGGGTTGTTCTGTGAGAGGGGCCAAGATCAAAACTTAATCCCAGAAGATCGTCAGCTATGACATTAGCGTCAGCTTCAACATGATTACTAATTATAGCATCCGAGGAAGTTGGAGCAGTCGTAGGGACATCGTTAGAGCCTTGTGAATCGCCGAATGCAGACTGGAAATCCGCAAACTCACTCTTAGTCTCCGGCGAAGCTGGGCTGGCGATCGGTTTTGGTACCGTTATTGCTGCACTTGTGAAATCTCCAAATTCAGACTTTTCGTCCGCTCTTGGATTGAAATCAAAATCCAGAGGAGGTGTCGGCGGAGCCGGTTTAACTCTATTAGGGTAAATATCCGTGAATTAATGACTAATTGGATGAATATCTAATAATAATAATGCAACAAACATCTGCATTGATACTAATAAGTACTACATAATAGCGTATAAGAATATTTCATTTGGGAAACTAACCTGTTGAAAGAATTGGAAGATGAAATAGTATTACTATGAAAGTCCGAATCAAAATCACTGAACTGTTTCTGCTTTAATTTCGAGGGAGGACTTGTTTTTCTGCAAAACAAACGTTATATATTACAACATAAATAAATGCCCAAATTAGCATAGGCAGGTACGTTAAATTAAATCGTACTCATCATCATAGTTTCCGTAATCGTCAGTCCATTTAGAAGTCATCATACGGTCAGATCCGATCCCTACGTATTTATCTCGATTCTTTTTAGCCTTTTTCCTATCTTCGCGAAGTTTTTCTTCGTCCTATAAAGAATTTACTCATATTAATTGTAAAATTATAAATGTTTATACAATTTTTAGATAATGCTTCAAAAACAAAATGTTACCTGAACAAGATCGACAATTTCTTTAGCTTTGACTCTGACATTTAATTCCCCGTCTTTGGTTTCTACTCCAGACGCTGGAATGATGGAATTCAGGGTAAAACCGGGATCGTAAACTACGTGATACTCTGTCAACGAACGAAGCTCATACATTCTATCTTGCGTTGCTCTCACTACTCGATCAGAACCATTAAGAAGAAGATGATGAAGCAACAGGAGACTCTAGAGTTAAATAGACAATGTTCCCATTTAGAAACATTATTTGCGACTTTATGGATCTCAGATTCGAGACTCGCATACTAATACTACTATATACTCAATTGCTCAATTTGACATTTACGTTATTAGATTACAGATCAGTGAGACAGGTATAAACATACCTAAATCTATATCATATCATATTATCCAAGAAAATGGATAGATATAAAAAAGGTATTGCCAAACTACTTGGATAAAACATAAACATGCATTAACAATGGAAAAATGTGTTTCTTATAATCAACTACTTAAGTAGGCATCATCTTAAAGTAACTTGACTACTATACATTTGTAGTAGCTATAACCACTATCGTCAACTACATATTGATTCTACATTAGGTATCAATATTTCAGATGCCTTACTTTGTAAATTCGTCGAGGACTCCTTTTATTTTCAGCAATTCTCTTCCACAACATTCCCATTACTTCAGGGAAACTATCGTAACTAAAGGTAGCTTGAGACAGTTCATGCTTTATCGTTCCTGTAAATAGACAATAATGGATCCGTTTAAATTACATTTTAGGACTACAACAACCCTATTTATTTGAAATGTAAGCATTATCATCGACAAAATCTTATTATTGTGAATTGTACCTGTAGGCCCCCAAGCTTCATCATTTGTAGCTTCTCTGACTTTAGCTTCAATATCTGTATAGTTCATCACTACATTTGTCCTACAACCAAACGTATGTAAAATGAGAATAATTGGCAGATCATTTACATTGCATTGCATACAAATAATCGTCGCATACTATGTAAAATATTAGAAACTTACACTTTATCGGCAAGCTCCCGTACTTTCCACATGGTAGATTGTTGTTTTGTAATTACCGTATTCGACTATTTTGGCTATTGACGATTGTCTAATTTTTGGTATTTGGAATGCTAGCTACTTTATCGGCTGACAACTAATTTATGCAATATTCCCACAGGACACTGTACATTTATTTACAATAGAGTCCAGAATTATGTCATCATATGGTTAATCTGGCCTAAAACTCTTCAGAACGGTTTCCCTTTGATTACCCGTGAGTTACCGGAATGCTGAATATATCTAGTAGCTACCGCTTCCACTACTACAATCAATAACGGTGTTTCCTACAGTTAGCTGCTATTTACAAGAACCCTCTGGACGTATTTGATTTTTCGAACCTATAATAAAAATAAGCTTGATTAGAAAGATTGAACTCTTGCATGTCATCTAGACAAAGTTGAAAGTACCTCAAATATCTGATGTTATATACATGTAGTTTGATAAATTATTAAGCTTACATTATTTTGGCTTCGTGAATAAAAATTCTTGCAGCGCTGCTTGGTGATCAGGTCAAGGTTTAAGGTAGGTTGTAAACTCGTGAAGAGAAAAAAGATGATGATGACACCCTAACTTGAAAGAATCTGGAACATACAATAAATGGTTAGGTTAATATGTATTTTATTTTATTTAAATTGTAAATTATAACTTCATATTTATAATGCTATTGTGTAGCATATTATTTTTGATGTTTACGAACATGTCAATACCTATTGTGATTGCATACTAACCTAATTTAAACTAACTTTAAATGTCAAAGTTTATTAACAATCTAATTATGAATTAAGATTGCAGTGTAGGGTTAGTGGCTGGCTATCAGCTGTTTCTTAAAAATTTCAGTTCATTTAAACTGTTGAATGCTATTATTATTTAATTTTGTCGATGTCATATGTTTCCTGTCTGTAAAGTCTTAAACCTGGCATAAGTTGTATGTAAGTCTCTATAACTCTCTATTCACTTTCTTACTTTTCAATACATACTTTTTTACCTAATTTTGACTTTATCCTTCCTGCAGTATATTTTTATTTATTTTTAGAAATCGAATTATGCAATAGAAATGGAACTAACAATAGCACTCTTACTTAAATGGTTAAAATTACTTACTAACCTAATTCTCCCTCACACGAGTAGACTGTAGACACACAACCACAACCATAACGTCACAATCGCACCAAGGACATAAATTATTATTATCACTTTAGTTAAAGTTATTATGCAATAGTAAAATGTTGTAAATATCTTAAATAAGCATAGATGGGCAAACTATTCGTCACGTCACAATGTTGGGCCTGAGCCTGAAGGCCTAATTCCCAATTCCAATCCAATTACACTCGTTTACTTTGCTTTAAGTGTTGGAAGTTAAGAATGAAAAAATTGATTGAATGTTTGTATTTTGGTATGGAAATACTTCACTTGGTTTTAGGTATTTCTGTATTACATTGGAATGGCGCGCTGACGATTAACATACCAATACTAATAACCACAAACAGGCAGCAGATGGCCCAAACAGTAGGTCTCACGCGTATACAAGTAGCATAAAACAAGCTATTTCGTCGCATCGAGCTTCTAAAATATTTTTTAGATCTGCTGTGGTGAGACCGATTCCGACTGTCAAATATAACGAGTCGCTGCAGAATGCCCCACAATTACAACCTCTACTGCTGCAATAATGATCTACTTTAATGCCTTGCCTATTAAATTACCTAACTACTAACTACCACGAATATTTTGGATTTCAAAAAATTTTAAGTCCTAAAAATTTTAAAATTAGTATATTTTGCTCACATGTTGACTTTTTGGGAATTTTTTATATATTCGGATGCGTATAATTTAAAATACCCTTTTCAATAAATTCAATTCAGAAATTCAAAAATACTTTATGTATATAATATACATAATTTATAATTATGCTACGCCATACAATTTAGCAATAATGTGTTTCGCTTTATGATATAGCTTCATTAGCTTTAACTAATAGCATTTAGTATAATCTCAACATCTTTTGGCAGATTAAGGTTGATGAATGTGGGGTACCAAGTGCTAAAATTTTAGGGTACTTGGGTGGGTACTACTGGGTACCGAATCAAAATTACATAACAATTGATAACGGTAAACTGAAACGAAAAGAACGCTTCTGTCATAGGAAGCAAGGAATGGCGGGACGAAGTAGTTTTAAGCAAAGAGTGGGTTAAGTAGCACTAACGGACAACCGTAAGCAATTGGCTGCTTTGAAAGGAGGAAATCTTTGGTTTCGACGCTTCTCGGTTATTTAGCTGCACATTGAGTACGATAGATGTAAATAAACACAAAATAATACAAATATCGTTAACGGAAATAACTTGTTTTTAATTTGGGAAGATCAGGAAATAAATACAAAATACAAACGACTTCTGCAATCCATAAAAATGGCTAAGGCTAAAGCAAAAGTTAACGAAAAGGTAAGCGTTTGCAATTTTTAATTTTTAAATTTAATTTTTAAATATTACGGCAATGATTTCTTATATTTTTCAACATCTAATATTATTTTTTTTTAATTTCTACATGGTTATTTATTTATTATCTGTAGCAGATGATAAAGTTATATTTTATATCAGTCTTGTCAGTGGGAATTTAATGAGATTTAAATAAGGTTCGTTTTCTTCGAATAAAAAAAACTGGTTTTGGCGCCTTCACTCGCATTAATGACTAATTTTGCAACTGATTCTAAAATGTAGAAATTTTAAGTGCTTCAAAATATAATATAATAATAACAAGCAGTTGAAAAATATAATCGAAATTAGTATGTTGTATGTCATTCGCGTACCCAGAATTGAATATACATAACAAAATGATTCATATAAATATATTTAATATTTGCTGAGCAAACATTTCCGAAATATATATATGTGATATTTAAAGGTGGTTTAATTATATAATCTTAGACCCTTGAAGTACTTACTAAAACCAAGAAAGACGGTCGGCGAGGTCCCAAACCAAAAGCCAAAAAAGAGCAAGAGGCAGCCAGTACTCAACGTGCACGATCAAGATCTCGGTCTAGAACCCCTTCTCGGGTAATTTATGATTTGAAATAGGAAATATATATCATAAAATTAACTGTTGTTACGCAAATAACACACGGAATATGCGTAAGAAAATAGATAAAAGGAAAAGAATGCAATGGAAAGGAAGTCCTTTGACTAGTTTGTTTCTATGAAAGCAGTAGCAGTACCTATATAATATAAAAATAGTATAAATGACTAAAATAGGATTTTTGAAACTTTTTGTACTAAATATACTGTATAAAATTATTTTTAGGCTGCAAAGACCCCGAAACCTCTGGCAATAAAATCCGAACCAAAGAAACCTGCCGGTAGAAAACCAAAGGCAGCCAATAATGTTGCTGAACCAAAATCCGAACCAATTGTTAAAAGGTTGGAAGGAGAAGTAAAGAAAAAGCGAGGTAATAATAATAATATTTGTTAAATTATGTGTTAAATTTATGACGTTTAATGTCCACACATCTAAACATGTAAATTGCATGCATTGTATATATTCGTATTAGCCTATAATTTAATATAATTACACAAATATTGCGTTATATAGTTATTAATTATAAATAACTTTTTAATAATCTAGCTCCGAGGAAAGCCGCAGTTGTTAAAAACAACTCTACCCCAAGGAAGAAGCCACAAGAAGCAACGCCTCTGCGAAAACAGCCCAGGAGGATAGCAGCCATCAATTCGGGAAATTCGTATGCGTCTCATAAAATGGACACTGACTATGTCGATTCCCCTATCACGGTTGATTTCAACCAAGGAGAAGCAGGATCAGTAAATACTGGAGGAGGATGGTTCTCAAGATGTTCGATCGTGTAACGTTTTTTATAACCTATTTTTAGGGAACCGCCCAAAAATTTTGTTTTTCATAGTTCATTTTGTGTTTAACTACTACTCTCATTATTCATGATGGATAATTTATCATGACGTTACTGCATTTAGCCAAATCCACTTTTATTTATGCCTTGAATCTTAAAAAGAAAGCGTCGTATCGTCTCACCCATGTTAACTGTCACAGCCGAATTATATAACATAAGGCTATTCAACCGAAGTTATGTAGTTTATTTTACATTTTAGTTTTAAATATTAATTTTTAAAATGTTTATTATGGAGTGGAACACATTGTAATTTTTGTACAAATCTCACAAACAGGCATGTAGTGTCTGTCTTGTTTTAGTTGTTATCTATCATGAAAGTTTGCTTTAGTTTTGGAGAAGTAGTACAACTTCACTAATGGGAATGTTTATCATAATATTAAGTACAAATTGTCATGCATGTAAGTAGTAAATGCACATTATATCGTTTTAAGTTACAATTCGTGGTGGGATATTTATGTATTAGTGAATAATTAATTATATTATTAATCTACTCTTGCCACTGTTGGAATGGAAGATACTATATTCCTTCGTCCTTCATTTTTTCTGTTAGGTATATGGTAAATGATATTGTTCTTTGAATCGTAAATTCAATTTGTCAAGCTCTAAAATATACTCTCGATTACTGTATTAAGTAGAATCCATTTGTGAGTTTATTTGAAATTGAAAGGATGGAGGTCAGTTCTAACTTCTAACTCTAACAAGTGCCTTTTATCTCAATATAGTGGTAGCTTTGTTTGAGGAATTCTGCCTGTGCTTCAGTACTAACAAGTAAGATTTATATACATAATATATGTAAATGTAATGTTAGTAAATGTTTATTGGCTGAAAGTTTATAGTATTTATTTTAGAATTCGTGTGTTTAGTATCTGTACGCAAATTATATACTATATAAAATAGCAACCTAATATGTAAGAAAAGAAAGTAAGAATTCTAAAAGAATGATCAGGGAATATTCCATTAAATACATAGGTACAGAGATAGCGATGGTCCTGCCTGCTTCATGGTTTGGTTTGAATAGTTAACGAATTTATGGGATATGATAAGCAATAAGCGATATGTCTTTAGCAGAATGATATGGACGGAATGTGTTCAATCTGTTTACTATTGATCAACACGTGTTGCACGGGCACCTTCTTGGTTGTCGATGGAGCGATTTTGTGATTCTATGCCCATTTTTCATACACATAAATGAGATAAAAAAGTACTAAACCTACGATTAAATAATATCTAGTTCGTTGACACCGCTGTTAGGTTAGGTCATGAATGAGGGGTACTGTCAAACGTTTACGCTACTGTTATTGATCCTAATTTATTAATTTCAATTTTGTATCTAATAAGTATACTCTTTGTAATAATTGTCAATTAGGAAAACACTATGCAAAAAATATGTATGACTAGGTGACCTCGAATTCGAGCCGGGTGACTTAAATGGCCTATGATACTTTGCCAGTCGCAAGAATCAGTTCTTTCTTGTCCTATCTACTATACTAATACTAACCCTACTGTGCGAACTTAGACAATTATTGACAAACTTATTTTACTTTTTTTCTTGAACATGAACTTATAATAACATGTGTGCAATTTTTAAAATGCCCAAAGAATAACGCGACATACCTAACCTATGTGTGTCGAATTAATGGTTTATTTTAATGCATCATTTTATCATTTATCTAACTAATCTACAGATATCTACCTCCCCTATACGCAGCGGCGAGCGGAAGAAACAATTTGTAATTTATCGAGAAAGTTCAGTTCTTGACGTAAAGAATGCCGACTAATAATAGTATTTCATTTAATGTTGGTACATAAGTATTTCAAAGTTTGTTATACATATCTATACTTTGTAGCTAATCCTTTGTATTTGTAGTAATGAAGAAGCTTAAATTGTTTTACTTAGCTGTAAGGTTGTATTTAATAGTCTTTCCAATACTCAATAGTTTGTATTTTGCATGGATTATAACTAGCAGCGATTCAAATTGTCGCCGCATAAGCCTAATTATTATAAGTACTTATAACTCAAAAGTTAAAGCTTGACAGATAATCCTTGTACAGTGCAGTCTCTATTTCTCTCCAGAATTCAAAAGATATTTTAATGGTGGTGTGGATCATCCCTTTAGATATAGTATAGCGGTTTTCCTGTAGATGTTCAATTAGGATATACCTAGTAGATTATCTATTGTCCGGTGGATGTCTTTAAGTCTGGTAGATAGACAAGCTCTTATTAATTGGTTGAGATTTATATATACTACAACTTTTTCAATTGTAGCCCTTATTTTAATTAGAATATAGTATATCATATCATAGTATATCATATTTGTAATCTATTACAGTACATAATGCGTAAGTATGCAGGTGACGGTATCGCTTTTAGAAGTAAAATTATAATATTTGTAGTTGCGGAGAATCTCTAACACAATAACTTACATACATCAATGTTTAAATAAATTGCATTCCGTATTCCTTGTACTTGTATTGAGAATGTCTTACCAAATTACGTAATGAGTTATTAATGAGTACATTTTATTTAATACGAATTGTAAAAATCCTTATCCTTAACTTTTGAAGAAATGTTTGCAAATAATGTTATCTATTATTGAAATGAGGTTGATTTTAAAAAGTTCTTGATTTAAACCCGCTGCTATTATACTTGTTTGTACTAATAAGTAGAGATTAAGGTACATAAGGATGCATATTACACTACACTGATGTGCTGATACATAAAAGTATACATGTACGTAAATGTGTTTTATTAAGACAGTCCCGATTTGCATAAGTATGAGTAAATGAAGAGTTAAATCTACTTGTTATGAATGATGTAGGCACTGTAATTTACATAGCCGAATAAGGCTTAGATGTATTTATTGTATGTAATATTATGTATATTGGTGGAAATTGCAACCCATTGCATGGGAAAAGCATAGGAACATAACGCATAGCACGTGTGTGTTACTGTTACTGTGTTTTATTATTGTTAAAGACACCTCTATTAAAAAAATTCTAACGGATAAATTTTGTCTCTCTACTCTCTATGAAACAGGTTAGTACAAAATAAACCGATAGATACAAAAAAAAACTGTGAGTGAGACCATAATACCCTATACACAATATCTTTCAATAATTATATATGTAGTATTATCGCCAATAAATGGTAAAAATAAATTACGTAGCACTTTAATGTTTTATTGTAATCACTAAAAATTATGCAAAAGAACAGTTAGATAAAAGACAAAATAGCGTAAGACATGTTAGGAAAACATCCTAAAAGTTGGACAGTTAGTTAAAGAAATTCTGACTTTGGAATATAAAGTCACATAATACTTACACTTAATTTTGCTCACCCAACCAATTAAGTTAAATATACATTCAAATAACATGCGAATTTTTAGGAAACACTAAATAAGATATTCTACTTTTTACCTTTGAACAAATGTATATTAAAAAAATAGATAAATACTCCCTCCCTACACCATTCCATAACTTTTGTACCCCAAAATTCCCAATAAAATGCATTTATTAATTTTGAGTTTAGTGTAATGATTATTATGATTCTTCCTGGCAAGTATATTCTATTTTAATCATAAAATAAAATGGAGTTTTGTATAACATCCAGAAATTTTAATCCTGACTTCTGTCCTATAAATACATGTACAGACATTACATCTTAATGTATCCCTTCTACTTTCATGCAATATTTAAAGGTAAAATAATATTAATCTGAATGAATAACAGAGATTTAGAGATACTTACTTATTGTTAGCTAAAATAAAAGAATTTGTTATTACAACAACGTAGGATATTCATCCATACAAAAAATATTTGGGTTAGATATTCATAATATACGTACATAATTTTCAGGAACACATTCTACTACAATTAAACTGTGCAATTGAATGTCAGATTTCTATTTTACAAGCGTGAATGACTATTTGCTCAATGGGTATACAATAACATGTAAACCATACACATTAAATATACTATAAAATACTATGAAGTACACAATAAAATTGTAAATATACATTGAAGTTTTCCTAATTTTTGTTTGCATCTCTTAGTAGATTATGGCAATAAGAGTCGCATTTGTATTTAAGATTGAGAATATTGATGTTGCAAGCATGCTTACCGACTGAATCTATGTTATCTGTTTTCAAAATTACTTGAAAAGTATTTACAAGTAAAATTACTTGTTGCTTCCTTGCTGTCACCATTGCAGAAGCAGACCACTTAATAAGTCTTGTACTTGTCAAAAAAATTGGATTACGATTGGGTTAGAGGGTTAGACCATGGATATTGTGTGTACTTGAGACTTGAGATACAACTAGTAATTAGTTAACTAGTTGTCATTGTCAATATATTATACTTACAATTAGTAAAGGTAGTAATTAGGCTATTTTAGATGATGCAGGTTATAAATAGTATGCTATAGTATATGCTTATCAAATATAAAAAGGTATTAATGCAGGAAAATCTGTATGAATGTTTTTTGGAAAGAATGGCTGACATAATTTAGCTTTTAAATTGTTCGAAAGACAGTTTTACTTCTGACTATTCTAGAATCCTATAATCTGTGGCACTATGTACAGATCGACACAGATTCCAATATAAGTCATTTTTAGGTTGCAATTGTAAATTGTAACTACCACAATTATAATTGCATGTCATTAGTTTTTCTCTTAGTTATCTCTAGTTTTTAGTTTGCCATTCTTGCATTAGTTAAGATATTGATTATGATACAATGTATGTACAATATGTATGTATGAATGTGCATAAAATATTACCTAGTGATTTACAAAGAGGCATACAATAATAGTGCAATGCAATGTAAAGCTTACAAAAATACAATAGTGGGCCACAGCAACAACGTAACTGTTGCATTTAATATTGGTTACGTTGCGTTGGAATGAGGTAGTTTTATGTGTGTAGAATATACAATATAACTTACAGTAGGAGGAATCTAATCTAGGAATCGCTTACTACCTCATACATTGTAAAGTAATAATAAGAGATAGTGAAGAACTTTAATGAATATCCCTATAGCTCTCTGTAGGTGCGTATCATTCTTATGTACAAGAATTTTTAATATTAGTTTATAGGAATGCGTTTTGTGAACCTACCTGCTATATGAGAACATGAGAACAGGTAACTTTACGTACTTTGGCTCTTACCAACAAAAACCTATGTAGTATAGCCAATACAAGCCATCTCTTCACTAGTTAAGCTATCTATTGCTTATTATTATTATTTTATACTCATCCATACTTCGCCTGTATTATTACTGCATTTGATGAATGTATTTCTCTCATCTAATACAACTACCTACTTACTATATTATTACTATTAAGAACTAGTAGAATATTTTATGTACCTACTACATACTACTACACTACAACTACTAACTAAAAATACGTGCTACATTCATACACTTTATAAGCAACTACCTATAATAAGTCTACTACTACTCAATTGTTTACTCCGTTCGTTCGTTCGTTCGTTCGTTCGTACCACATTACCGCACCGCTATCTACTGTTCCTAGATATCTTCCAGTGCCAGTGCTTGGTATGTGCTACATTACGTTAAATGTTGATGTGCCGATGTGCGTATGCAATTAAAAATAAAGGGTACTTTACGGATATTTGCGGATTATGTTTCCTAAATAATGCATTGTAATTTTAAGCTAACACGTCCCTTTGTAGCTTAGTATGAATGCTTATGCTAGTTAAAACTACGACCCTGATTAGAAGTGGATTATTGGCTTATTGATATAGATTCTCAATGAATATTAACATTATATGAAAGAATTAAACTTTTTGGGCAGATTATGCCAAAAATATTTCCACGTACACGTACGTATTACCATTTAACACTAATACACCTAGGTGTACTAATATGTGGGTAATGCCAGGATTTTTTGAGAAATGTTCTAGTAACTAGTAATGACTAATATCACAAACTATTTAGTATTTAGATGAATGTTGTGCACACATAATATGTATGTAACACGACGGAAGATCATACAAATATTAAGTTGTTTCTCCTGAAACAGGGTCACCGGTGATATACAAAAATGATAAAAACAGATATCCTGCCGCTATCAGTGCCATAGATAAGATAGGGCGTAGTACAATAACATTACTGATTCTATGTATGCATTCCGTTTTAAATATAGAGGAAAACACAGCCGAATTTAGGAATTACCCAGTTATTTTGTATTTTGCGAAATTATTTGGTAATTTTCCTGCAAATGTGTGTGCAAGGAAGTATTCGATGAAAGTATGCGTAAAAGCGTAGCCCGTCAAGCGGACGGGCCTGCAAACTAGTACAAAATAGAAGGATGAAGAAATAGTTGACCTAAAGTAGGACAGACCACACTTACACACACACAAGAAGTTGTACAAGTACAAGTATACTAACAAGAAGTTAACTTAACTAAACTGACATTGTGAATAGAAGTAAATGTACAGTAGAGTATAGAGTTAGAGAAGTCAGTCAGAAGTGAATGTATTTAGATATTTTCAGTTTTATTAGTGGTAGTAGTACAATTATTAGTTGTGTGAGATTTTTCTGCAGTTTTACAGGGCAAATGTTGTTACTAGTTTAATTGTTTTTGAGTTGATGTTTCGTTGGTGTGTTTCTTTCGAAGAATTTTTCAAATATTTTATTTCAGCTCTTAGCTGATATGTAGCTGTTTTCTTTTCAGAACCATCTGTTTATTTTCGTTTAAATATGGTGACGGATTGTCCGAAATTTATACCTAATATTTTCAACAATTCCAAATGTTCCAGTTGTTTCAAAACAAGAGAGGAACACGGAGATGTAGCCTTAGACTCAAAGGTAACCTTTTTAATTTTGTCCATTACTTACTAATCATCTCTGGACAATAAAGTTTTGGGGCCTTTTATGGTCACTGTGTTTGTGTTTGAAGTTATATTATATATTACATTAAACAAGCTATGTAAAAGAGTTGTTTGAAGGAAAGGAAAAAGGTTCCTAAACGGGACAGTTTTGAGGGGGCATTCAGTACCATATATGTAAGTACGTGTTAATTTGTGTGCAGCTCTACATAAAGATTAATTATGTTTTTACAGTCATTGAGACGCGTGGTGAAATGCGGGTATTTGTTTATTGCTCCGAGAGACTGGGACTTCTGCAATCCATCTGTGCATCGCACTAAGGTATATACATACTATTAGCAATTATAAAAGAAAGTTGTATATAATTATTACTCCTGGCCATAATTTTAAAGCATTGTCATACATTTGTTTTTAGAGATGGCAGCGACGTTGGTTTGTCCTCTTCAGTGATGACCAGCTGACTTGGTCCATCGATGAACAAGTAGGTTACATTTAATACGTTTAGAATACTTAGCACTCTTCTTTTGACTTAAAGATATGCTCAGCGATTTAATAGGTCATTTAAGCTGTAGGACTCTTCTTGCAGAAAGTAATGCAAATAAACGCTTCTTATAGACTGTACATGCTATTTACTACTTACTCTATACTAAAAGAGAAGGCCTATAATTATAAATAAATAATAATAATAGTCTACGCAGATTGGAGATAAAATAGATGATGTTAATGGAAAGTGGTAACAAGAAAGTAATCCCATAACGTAATCGCAGTGAAAATAATTCATCCTGTAATAATTCATCTTGAATATTTTTAGCCGGATACTATTCCTCAGGGTTCGCTGGATATGCGAGAGATTCTCGAAGTCAAAAATGCAGAAGAGATTACGGAAAATCCGTACAGTCTTGCTTTAACGGGTAAAGCTACCACATTTATCAAGGGAATCAATAATGAAGACATCAAGAGTTGGATGAATTGCCTTAACAAATATGGGAACAAAATTATCACGACTGGAGGGGGAAAGAGAAGTTTGACTTTACCTGGAGGATTTGGTAGTGGGGCCAGATTTGGTTAGTGGCATTTGTTATTACAGTGATAAAAGTTAATATTGCTAAAATCTCATAAATTGCTGCTTATATTTATTACATAAATATCTTGTATGCGTTTACAGAAACAGGAGTGGTCATCGGGCCATCCAGACCTAGATTTCATAGTGTT
Source organism: Tomocerus mixtus (assembly GCA_034694165.1). Classification (NCBI taxonomy): domain Eukaryota; kingdom Metazoa; phylum Arthropoda; class Collembola; order Entomobryomorpha; family Tomoceridae; genus Tomocerus; species Tomocerus mixtus. The sequence continues at coordinate 10,661 of JAQFYC010001094.1, read as the reverse complement.
ACAACAACATCCACATCAATAACATCTCCGTCCAGTTCTTATGGTAAATGTTTAAAACTTTTATGCTCAATGAATACTATTTTGGGTAAAAATGTTGCCACTTTATGCTAACAAATAATTTTTATTTTTATTTGCAATAGCACCGTCTGAAATTCCGGATCCTACTCCTTCTCCGTCTACTTCTGGATTCGGAAAATGTTTTGAATCTCCACATTCGACAGATTTCACTACTACAAATTCGGTAATAGATACTTTTGGGGAATTTTTAAGCACTTCGTGATATATATTTATATTGTACTTGTATATATGGTATGGCGACTACCTAATCTAATCTAAAAGTTTCTATGTAAATAATACGTAATCTTGTGCTGAATAGCTTCGGGGTGATCCGGATGGCTGTGGAGGATTGGAGACTTCTGACGGCGGACCCCTTAGAAAAGGGTGGTTACTTAAGCTATCTAATGATGTAAGATTTCGAATTAATTGGCAGCTAAACTACTAATTACAGCATAGGAGGTGTAATGTGGAATTAATAATTTTATGCAATAATATATAGGATTGGTTGAAATACTGGTTTGTTCTTCAAAACAACACTCTGATATATTACGAGAATTCGGAAGAATTGAATCCTATCGGCAAAACAGAGATTACGGAACAGACACACATAAAACAGTTCGACTCTTCCAGACATTACGGATTTGAAGTTACAAATAAGGGTGTAAGTTATAAACTGTCAGCAATCACGAATGGGATGCGTGGAATATGGATGAAAGCTTTAGAATCTTCAAAATCGAACAAATCGACAACGGAACAATCAAAACCTGTGGCCACTCCTGGGAGCCCTCCAATGAAATCCAAAAAGTCTAGGTGGAAGAAGAAATCGGACCTAAAAATCTTTGATAATATTAAAGATGAATTTACGGAACGAGAGCGAGAACTAAGTAGTCTTCGGTCTACAAGTGAACTTCGTGCAGATACACCTAGAATGCGTGAAATTCTGAAAAGTCAAGCCGTACAAATTGATAACTTTAGAACGCAGCTAAGCTCTGGCTTTTTAGAAATAGAAAAGCTTGAAGTTTTCTTTAGAACGAGAGAGAACGATTTCAGCGAGAGTTTGAAATGTAAAGATGAGATAATAGATAATCTGCGGAAAGACTTAAATAGGGAAATTAGTACACGAGAAAAGTTAGCATTTAAAAGTAGTGAACTGGAAAAACAGGTAGAAATTCTTACAGTAAAGCTATCACATCTTAAATCTGTGCTGAATGAGTCAGAGAGGGAAATGGATTTGGGATCAATCAGCTATAAGGAACTAGACAATCTAATGATCACTTCAACACAGCAGCTAAGAGATGAGTTGGAGTTGCTTAAGAGAAGATGTAACGATTTGACTGAGAAACTGTATCAATCAGAAAAAAATGCCAAAACTCTCAAAACTAAATTGGGACGTGTAAAAAGCCAGTCATTGAAAGAGAGACAGATCGAAAGTGACGTCTTGAACAAAATTCACGACCTTGAAGAAAAAATTGGAAAATTTGATGGAGAGTCCCGATCTGCTGCAGGGTCGGCTAGCTCTACATCTAGTAATAATGAAGGCGGAATAATCAACGTCATCATGAAGCTAAATGATCTAGACCAAAGAGTGGACAAAGTAGTTGAGTCTTGTTGGTTTCGAAGAGGAGAGATGGAAGAATTTGTAGGTAGTTGCCAAAACTGTAAATTACTGGAGATGGAAGTTCAGGAGAGAGACGAGAAGTTGGAAATCTTGGAAGGGAATCTTAAACAGCTTGAGTTCGAGTTCAATTTTAAGATCAAGGAGTTACGGGAATATGTTAAGGAACATCCTAGTAGTGCCCCGGATGCGGCTGCAACAGCGACTTCCAATAACAAATATCAAGCAGAAATTGAGCAATTAAGGGTAAATAAATATAACTTTAATTTTATATTTCTGGAATGGGAAAATTAATAAATATTTAACACTATACACTTTTTGTTCCAGAGTTTGTGCTCGAAAGGTCTTGAAGCAATGGAAAACAGTCATAGAAGAATGGTAATGGAATTAGAGGAAAAACATAGGCGTGAACTTCAAAATCTTCGCATAGAAAAAGACAATGAATTAGCTGAAGAAACAAAAGCTACTATTTCCGGTTATTTGTGTTTCATTATCCTTTTTCAAAAATTTTTACTTAGCTTTTAAAACTATTTATTTGTCTATTATAGCGTTGGATGCAATGCGAAAGAATCACGAACTAGAACTTCAAAGAGAAATGAGTAAGTTCAAAGATGAATTCCTTAAAAAGTTCCAAACTGGTCAAGATCTATCTAACCTACATAGGGAACATGAGTAAGATTACGTCTATTCCTCTCAAATAATTTACATTTTCACGGATTAATGCATCTTCTCTCTTTTGCTTAATTGGCTTAACTGATGAATATATTTTGCTATTAAGGGAGGAGCTTCACGAAATCAAAACTGAAATCCTCCAGTTGTCCGAAAAGTATTCAATGAAATGTGTGGAAGCCAACAAACTAGAAGAAACAATTGCCATTATGAAATCCCAACTGCACGAAGCAAAGAGAAGAATATTAGATTTAGAAGGAAGTGGCTTCCAGAATTTCATAAGCTCAGCCAAGGCTAGTCATTACAAATCAGCAAAATGCATTTTATAAATCTTTGAAAAATCTTAATCCGATTTGATAATGTTTGACTATTTGTATTGAAATGCGGGATTTAATGTGTAACATTGACATGTTGTTTGTGCTTTCCATGTTTACTTATTTAAATTCCTTTTATAATAGAAACCCGACCAGGTCACCGCTTTACGTTCACGCTTAGAGCAGCTTATTTTAAGTAATAATTGCTAATCCTTTTACCAAAATATGTTATTTATTAATTATTTGTGTTTCTCCTTATATGTTTTGTTTGCATGCTTATGTTTACCTCATTTGGAATTCTCTTAATATAAATCAGGGAACATTTAAACTAATTTTTTCTGTATGTTCTCAACTTAGGCCGTCCCGTTGACGAAGCCACGTCCAAAACCGAGGACCAGCAAGTTGGAGTTGCAAAAAAGGCAAAACATTCCATAATTCGCTCTCCAAGTTGCCCGAAACTCAATAGTAGACTCACAGTCCTCCAGTAATCTAGTTCAAACCAAATTAAAATAATAACCATTTATATTTAATATGAATATGTTTTATAGACAAACCCACCGCCAGATAAAATAAAAGTGCAATAAAATTTAGATACTACTTCTTTATTAGAATATGTAACAAAAAGTCGAATTCCTATTGTTTGTTTTGTTCACTTCATTTGAAAAACGCATCATTTTTTGTCCATTATGCTAACAAACCATAGTATTTACTAAGTTAAGGTTTACTAGTGCATATTTGTTAATCAATTATCATATAAACCCAAAAACGATATGAATTTGTGTATATACAAGTCGTTGGACTAAGCACATAATAAGTAAAACGTTAACTCAGGAATTCTTAGCATATAGCGAGTTCTATAGGAGTTAAGAGTCTTATATTTTCTGCATTCTTCAGTGAAGTTTAGCTTAGGTAGTGAAATTGACAAGAGTTCTAAAAATTCTTAGTGGATTAATAGGGAACTAAGTTGAATTTTTTGAAATTTACATTTCATAAATGGATAAAAATAAGTGTAATAAATTGGTGCTTTGACTCTTAGGCTAGCTTGCCCTTTTCGTGTTTATTACCTATTTACATAAAGATTCGGGTCAATCCAAAGAAAATGGGACTCATTCCCATAATCATCCCAACCAATTTTCCTGTAATAGCAGCAGCAACATTAAGGTTACCTTACAACTTTAGACAGTGTGTGAATGCACTAAAAGGTTAAGGATACACTATTAGACGTAATGAAATGCAATTTACCCTTCTATATAATTTAGACGTTGAAGTAAATAGAAACATATATATACCTACACAACAGGACAATAATGTAATAACATGCATCTGCACATACAGATTCTAAGTAGGTAATAGTATAATTAAAAGTAAATGAACATGTATTGTTCTTCATTTATTTAGAGACTGAAATTGTATGCATGGGACGTAAATACATAGTAGATACCTAACTATGTACAATAACTCAATTACATGTACAATTCATTATGTACAGAAATAATGTTGTGCTGTGCTATGCTGCAGTATTAGGTAAATTGCTAATAATAATAAGTAAGCGTGTCAGGAAACATTGTGAAAAGAAGCAGTTAGCGGAAAAAGTAGAACTCGTAATCTCAATATCTCAAATTAGGGAAACAAATTGACATACATATGTTACATAATACTCCCTTTTTGTATACACTGTACACTCATTATGTATTATTTTTCATCTACTGCAAAACTGCAATTACAAGTGCAACTAATATTAATGATCTTTAGCTTAGTGTTATTATACATGTTATTATAATCTCCCTTTTTTACTATCATGTTACTAGCTTAATTAATTACATAGACCAATAGTGTGTTTTCAGTTGTAGCCTAGTACAAGGTTCGCAAGGTTATAAACAAATACATCGCATTTAACTTAATTAAGTTATAAAATTTGTATATAGTAGGTACACGTATGTTTACGTAAACACATAAATAAGTAAACAAAACATCTACACTATCGACTACTGTACTTGTTATGTAGTTTTTGAAATTCGGCATCGTTTAATTATATAACTCATTAAAGTACACCCCATACTACAAATACTATGCATTGTATGCATTTTACCTATATTAGTATTTATGCAGGTTAGATATAACAATATTTTTTTTATTTGTAGTGCATAGGTTTCCTGTGCATAAAAATATATATAAGATCCGCAATGTTTTTTGTATCGTGTAAACGTATTAGGGGAACAAATTGACATGTAAGTTATACGGACGAAGAGAATGAGGCAAACTCCGTTTTTGCAAACTCCGTTTTTGCAAACTCTCTTATCAAAAATAAGATTTATGGAGCCAACAGACATTTATTTAGTCATTTTTATACTGTCTAAAAACATACGAAATTGCCTTAGGTATATTGGCCATACACATAAAACTGGAATACGAATACGTTTGTCACGTTTCGTTATAAACGAACTATTTATACGTTACCACAGTGCATTGTGTACATCTTATCAAAATAATGCATAGATTGGTCGAATAAATATTTAGCAATAATAATGCGCACTTTATCAGATTATAATTTTGTTTAAGAAAGTAAAATATCCATTATAATTAACAGTAACAACGCATGCATGTGATAAATTAAAGCGTGTAGTACATTATACGCATAATTTTCCTTCTGTTCCAAGCATATAATAATTATTCGAGATGCTTAGAATATTATAAGATATTCTGGTGCGTGACATTTTCTGTAATATTTGGTTCACATAAATATAAATGCCATCCATCATCCGTATGTAACTCATCAGTAGGGCTTGGGTAGGTCTAAGGTATTACAACTACTGTTTATTTTTCTTGTATATATGTTCATGTTGTTTAAGTCAAGTTACTTAAATTTTATTTAACTTATGACTTGACACGAACGCACGACACGTTGTTATAAAACATTAAATGCATTCAGATGCGTACAATCTACACCCTGCTGAAAGGAGCCGCTATAGTGCACTATTAATTTTTTCGTTGATTTACATTTCATAAACTAAAGAATACAATACAATTTTATGTAGCTCATTTTTCATTGAAAATACCACAAATAGAAAGGCACAGCGCGTGTCAATTAATATACGGGTGAAGAATCTCTCTGGGATTATAGTGACAACTAATAAGTATTTACTAGTAGAGTTCCAATTCCAAAACTAACTGAATTTTACATATTATTAGCATGACAAAGGGAGTATTTGATATAGTAATGTTTGTATTATTTGCTTTTAAAAGGCGGTTGTCCCAGATTTGGTTGTATTAAAGTATCATATAATTACGTGAGGGAGGATTTATAATAATGACGATAAAATGCCTTGACTTGGTTCATATTACTGTTCTGTATAAGACAGTTTTTGTTTAAAAAGTGTTTTCATATGACTATTTAAAGTTTCATGCAACACCCCAGAAAAATCTCATCACTGAAGGCTACGGCTGCTGACCTGACCTGAGCTATACAATATTTTTATATGCACACATATATTATAGTATTGTAGAAGGTAATTATAAATAGTTACTATCTATAGATAGTTACGTATACTTAAATAGTTATCTGGATATTAAGTTTCTATTACCTGTGCCTGTATATCTATATAATGTATGTAAACTCAGATCACATAAGACGGCAATACCTGAGGAAATCCTTTATAACACAATCTCAAAAAGTAAGTAGGTAAGTAATCTCAACTTAACTTGAGACGCTGATTAACACACAAAAGTGCATACCTACGTGTAGCAGAATGGAAGCAGAGTAGCAGAGTATCATGAAGTGCATTTAGGTCCCATTCTATTTTCCAACCATAATTATTAGCATAATTGCTTGTAGTTAGTGTAACTATTTATATGAATGTTATGTTTGGCGTATGTAATATATGTCGTAGGCCTCGTAGGCAGTACAACCTATCACGCGATAAGACCAATATTGATCAGGCTAACTAGCGGAGGAGACATATATATCTCCACTGCTATTCACTAGTTGTCCTTTATGCACAATTGTTATTAATTGATCATATGTAGAATCACCTGGGAATTTATCGTGACAAGCATATTATCTATTTCTTAAGATATTGGGTAAGCTTCCAATACCTAATGCAAACGACAAATTCTGTGAGTTTCATCTTTAGCTGAAGATAATTTAAATAAACCCTTTGTGAATTAATTTGATAGTCACAATTATGAAATACAAACAATTATGCTATAATGACAAGAATGATTTAAATAAGTAAGTCATAAGAATTCTGGACATACTAATGCAATACCTGCTAATACTGTTCCTTAAATATGAGACACGTCTTACTGCCTACGACATTTATATATTTTTATGTATAATGTATAGGTACAGTACAAACGTACAGAGCGATAACAATTATTTACAATATATGTTCTGTAAGGTATGCATTATTATGGCTGCATTTATTTAGCAGAGATTTACTCAGCTTACTTCACGCTGATAGTTTCTTTCCTGCAGTACTTTTACTATATAGTAAATCACTACTAATAACTAACTACGCTATGCTCCAACCACCAAATAAGTATGCCATTTCATAAATGAACATAATAGTACATAGTTAATAGGCAAGGAACTTAGGAGACATTATTACAATAAGGAATGCTTTTGTACGTTTTAAAAATTACATTTTTTGGACGGATAGGGTACTTATGATTTTAGACAACTTAAAAATGCATAAAATTGCATACAATCGTACCGTAGATGCCTACAGTACCTACCTGAGTAACTCTGAGTACCTAAAAGCCCTACTCTGAAGTGCCTAATACTCAAATGAAATAAAAATTAGGGATACAGATATTTATTTATGTCTTACTTACTATATACTTAGTGTCTGTATTCTACACCTAAATAATTCCAGATATCTTAGAATGTACATCAAGTCTTAATTTTGCTTTATAGTGTACACTATACAGACAGCTTTACTTCACCTTTAGTAGTGCATAATCTTGACAAAGTCAAGTTTTAGCTATTCTTTATTGTTTTAAAGCATGAACTTCATATATGTACATAGGATGTATAGCACACTGCATGACTCTATATATTACATACCTAAATACTGAATGCCTACCTTCGTATACTACATAATATAGTAAATATTATGGTCACTCACTAGTGACGACTGACTACTGGTCAGTAGTGTGGTAATGTAACTTTTACATGCACATGAGATAAATAGACGTTGGCAAGAGAGAGAAGTTAAGCTCTTTATAGTTGACTAATAATGACAGTATTGTGTTTCTGAAAGAGGAGAGGAAACGACGCAAGCAAAAGGTTTGCGAAATCACAAGAAAAGGAATCTTGCTTCAATTAATCACTAATTATTGTTAAGTAGTAATAACCATTACCGCGTCTCGCCTATGATCTAGAAGGGATTTGTTGCAATTTTGTGCTTCGTGGTTCAAGATTTCGCTTTTTGGATCAAAATGAAAACATGTCCATTAAAGCCTGTCTTAAAGTGTTTGTGCTTGTAATCCCACTCTTTGTTTTACAAAACCTTCAGTCTGAGCTGACTAGAAGAGTTGTTCGTATTACGGCAGGTTTCCTTAAATTCGTGTCCGCCTAATTGTAAACTTGAAAGAAATGTTCCTTTATAAATATATGTACCATTTGCTTACATCATTTACATACATCCAGGCTACATACTTCCGTCTCACGATATCCATGAAAGGACGATATTAAATAGTAATTAGCTTTACCCCTTTCATTTACTTATCAGTGAATAAAAATTGTGCCACAGTAAGTTATACATTATACATTTACATAGGTAGAACCTTAACCAATTATTGAACGAAAACTTGACCCACAACAATTTATTTTTTAATTCATGTCATTTGCATTTCGTAAGCAGATATTTCTTTTACTTGCAAAGTACATTCTTCCAGAAAAAAATTTGTTGTATAATATGTGACAATGTGACAACACTGGATACCTTTAATTTACATTTTTAACCAACCTTTACTTTCCCTAGTCAAGAGAGATAATGGTATTCATGTGTGTAATTTATTGACCACGATTAAGAGCTGAGTCAGAAAATAAACTTGTGCTTAGTGTAATCATCTTCATTTGTGAATTATTACAGTTCAGAAGTTGTAACTTATTTTCATGAAATGAACTTGTGCTTGTGCTTACATTGGAATTTACTAGTAGCGTCTCTGTCGTCTTAACTTTGGGCTTAATTCTTTTCGTAAAGATACATCTTTTTGTGCAGCAAATATGGATGTCATATTTATAAAGTTTGTAACAAAGGCTGTAGCAGCTTGTTCAATGCTATTTTTTACAGCCCTTGTTTATATGAACAAGGAAACTCTGGACAAGAAAAGAAAAGTTTTGTTTGATAGTAAGAAAGTGGAGATATTCACTGCAAAATTGAAGCTATTTTTGTTAGATGTCTTTTTGTTCTTCTTTACTGCTACTTGGCTCCTGATGATGTCATTTCCCTACGGATGTTTTCTCTTTCTTCGATGGAGTGTGCTTTCCTACTTAAAGTTGTTCTACGGACCCCTTGGTGCACTTGTTGATGGCCTGGACGCCATCGGCACCGTAGATAGTCCAGAATCCAGACAAATCATTAAAGCGTTAAAAGTTCTTAAAGGATCGTGTGATATCGATGAGTTGAGAGATAAATGTGAAGCAACTGTTAGCAGGAGAAACACTGAGACGGGAGAATTAGTGTATCCAAAATTTTATCAATTTTTGGACACTTGTTTTGGTTATTACTGTTGGAAACCTTCGGATTTTGATATTAAGCATCATATCAGATTTTACGACCATTGCGATCTCGACTTACAAAAATCTGTTAGTGAAGAAGAAGTGATGAAACTAATTTCCATGAAAGCCAACGAACCATTTGAGGAGGGAAGGGCCAACTGGGAAATTCTAGTCATTCCCAAATTCCATTATAATTCCGAAAAGGATGCTGATGAAGAGGAAAGATGTGAAAAATTTGCGATGATTATTCGAATAAGTCATGGTGTTGGAGATGGATTTTCCCTCATGAAACTCATAATGAGAGATATGGCTGGAGAAGTCGGAAATTGCATCCCAATTTCAAAAGCTAAGGAAACATCATGGATTCGTAAGATTCTGGTTTTCCTTTACGTGTTCTGCACTTCTCCTAGATCGTTTTACTGTGAAATGATGCTGAAAGATGTAAACCCACTGCATAATGAGAAAACCGAACTGAAAGGAGACAAAAAGATTTTATGGTCGGATCCAATTAGGGTGGATTGGTTGAAAAATACTAAAAATTCAATTGGATCCAGCATGAATGCTATTTTACTCGGTTCCTTAACTGGAGCCTGTCGCAGATACATGGTCGAAGAGGTTAGCAAAATAGACATTTTTTACGTTAGTTTGGAGTACATGGAAATAATTAAATTATTTAACTTTGGCTATCTTTTTGAATTTTTTAAAAGAGGGGAACTCCCGAAGAAAGCATTCCAGATACGATGTCAGCGTTGATTCCAATGCCCGCAGCTAATCATCCGGATAACAAAATGTGCAATAAATTCTCAGCGATAATGTTTCCTTTAGAAACAAAATCTTCTGACCCCGTGGAACGCTGTAGGGCTATCGATGACCAATGTCGAGTTGCGGCTGTTTCCCCTGACGCCCCAGTCAATCTCTTTTTAATGAACCTGGTTGGTGTAGCCCCAGTTGGCATATGCAGATATTTTATCACTAATACTCAAACTACTGTTGTGGTCTCCAATTTACCAGGACCTGCACACTCCATTAAAATATGGGGGAAGGAGCTTCTGGATACTATGTTTTGGCTCCCCACTGTCGGGGAATCTGGTTCGTAAATTATATACAGTCTCGTTTAATCATTCAAACCATGCATATATATATACTTAAACGTGACTTATTATCATTTATTAAGTATTGGAACAATACTTTATGTAAACGACCGTTCCGTCTGTCTGTCTGTCCGTCCGTCTGTCCGTCCGTTAGCGCCATAACTCCGGATGGACACAAAATGTTTCAATTA
>JAQFYC010001093.1:0-39960 GCA_034694165.1 Tomocerus mixtus | reverse complement strand
TTTTTTTACCAAAACATGCAATAATCCCCCAATGGGGAACTAATTGGCCGTGGGAAACTATTTCGTAAATTACGGTAATTGTTTTTGCAATTGTAGATTGTGAGTTTAGTTCTTTAAATATGGAAATTAGAGTGCAACACAAAATATTTACACTGAGCAGTGTAAATATGTATATGTATACACAGGGCAGCACTCCCCTTATGCATGCTCGGCTATTTGAAAACTTTACTGTACAAAATGACTTCAAGGTTTAAAATTTAGTCTAACACATCACTTAATTTTACTTTACTATACTGCATGTACTACTCTATGTACAGATATGTATAGTAAGTAGGTAAATGTGCATACAATTTATGTATGCGTACTTTACTGTAATACTGGTACAGAGGAATGAGAAATTGGAAGTTGGAGTAGGTACGAATTATTATTACAAGGAATCCGGTAGATTCACAATGTATTTATGAGAGTAGGAAATAATGCATGCTACAAAAGTAGAGATTCAGTGGAGTGGAAAGTATAGTCGGCCGTAGATTTGAGATGCATTCTTCTTCCTTGTCTCTTTAGACATTACCTACTACTACTGTACTTACACTACTTATGTACTCTACCGATGTATCTCCTAGTCTCCTTTATATTTCTATGACATGACCAGACCAGTAAAAATATTTAGAAGAACTTGCTACAGAGTAACTTATATTACCTTTAGCTCCCGGTTTTACGTTGCAACTTGCAAGCGTTTGCGTTACACTTGCCTTCTATGAATGTATACGTGGTGAAGCCAAAGCTAAAGCGACGGCAAGTAAGTGCTACGTATGTATGTACTTAGTAACTAAGTAAGGAAAATAAAGTTGGTGCTCCTCTGCAGTGAAAACTGTAGGGAAAGTGAGTGAAAGCGAGTGAAAGCGAGACGAGAAAGTGCCCCTGGCAGCCAACACTTTCTCCTGCTCTATATTATAACTTAGATGATGCGTGGATTGGATAAACTGGAGCCACTTCTCTTCCATCACTATTGTTCTCAACTTATGTAGGGAAACGTGGAGCTTTTCTATCGAAAAAAGTTGTTCTTCTACAATAATTCTTAACTTTGGCGGATTCCTTTGCAGTGAAACTATTAGAAAGCTATATCTAAAACCTATATAGTAAAAAAGTATATTAGTCGGGGTACCATAAAGAATATTCCCTTTAGCTCCTACGTAGTAGTTTCCCTTTGATATTGATGATATTATACAAAGTATCCCTTTAACTACTTACATGGTATTAGTATAACAGCAGAGTATAGTAATAAAAAACATATGCACTTAAGCACATCCCTTTTAAGTAAATACTTATAAAAAAATAGTAAAATTCTGTATATATCTATGAACTACTTATTAGTAGAATTTTCGTAGGACTATATCAACTGCAAGGGATAATGTTCGCCAAGCGTTTCCTCAACTTCTATACCATTTTCCAGTATAATTTTCAGTTTCCCTAACTTCAAAAGATGACAGTTATATTCTCTACTAGATACTAAGATACTATAATGTAAGTACATATATTATAGAATTGTGACTGTCAAACAGTTTTTCCTTACTCCTTATACTTATTACAGTAGCATCAATATAATATAAAGCTTGGTAAGTACACAGAATTCGAAGATGCTAATACGGATATCTCCACATGTAGTATCATCCAGTCTATCATGTCAACTTTCTTATCCGTATTCTATCTAAAAGTATGATATCTCCGTCTCAGTCAAAATATAGCTACCTAAATACCTAAGTTAAAGTAAGTAGATGAGCAAATGGCTCAAGGCATTGTTTCCAAGAGTTTTCTCTCACGGTGGTACCTACCTATAGTACGTATGCAGTACATAGTATTCCTAAGAGCTAAACGAGATAGCCTTGCAATTTCCTAGAAAACTTACAGCGTGCCCTTTTATCAATTGCGGGACTAAAGGGAATTCCCCTGATGTAATTTAAGTCTCCGTCCAATTAGCATTTACTCAACGCTCCTCTCCTGTCTGTCCTAACTATTTACTGCCTTTTTGGCATTTTACAACCTTTATTTTATTGGCTGGTTCTGGTTATCTGAAGTAGTTTAATAAGACCACCTGAGTATGCATGGGAAGTTCAGTTACGGATATTCATTACAGATTTAAATTTTCCATGTTATATTTTAAATCCAACTTATTTTATTATATATTGCATGCTAAAGGTGTGCATATATTATGTTATCAGATAGCGTTGGTGTATTCACAAATTCCTGTCTGGATATTGTAACATGGAGGTGACACTGGAACATGCCCTTATTCCAGATAATGTACTATAAGAGAAAGTAGATAGAAGAAAGTTTTAAAACGGAGAAAGTGGTCCCATCTGTAGTTGTTAAATGTGAACATTTGGGCGACTGAAATGTTTCTGTATAGCTCTTTTAGTCTGCTAACGAAGGCACGAAAAATTCAGACTCACCCCGTGCTTTATTATAAATTCTGTAAACGTTAAGCATGTAATTACAGAGGCATTTTAACTAACTGCTACATAATTTTTGAGTTTAAATATACATAGATAACTAAAGTAATAACTTAGCTACTTATTTATTTGAGAAATGAAACGATTAAGTGCTCATTCATAGTGTCATTTTAGTATTAACATGAAAAAATGATAGTGTGTAGGTACAGTACAGTACACGATTGTTTTGGCTCATATCGTTGTAATAGCCATAATAATAACCTCCATGTGTAATGGGGGTTCACATTAAAGGATAAAATGATAATTGGGAAAGTCTTACTGGATAAAAACAGTTAAGTAACAATATTACGTGAGACAGGAAATAATTGTGGGCAACGTGCGTCTTCAAGGAGAAAGTGAGTGAAAGTAGCGGTCTTTGAGAGAGGGAACACCTCTGCCACTCTGCTTCAGTTTTTGGAATCTTTTGCTATCTACTAGTCTTTACACGCATTAACTCCCTCTCATACTGTTCTCTAACATTTCCTTCTCCCGCGATTCTGCTGTTCGACCGTTGAGGAGAGATTCAGCTCCAGTCTGGAGTCTGGAGTCTACTAGTCACTTCTACTTACTCAATCTTCCTTCCGACTTTCTCCAGAGCCCTACTATATTCTCATTTCTCCAGAGCAGAGTAAAGCATGGTTATTTGGAATAACACCATACTTATTCTTATTTCTCCAGGCTGAGACAATTTTTAGCCCTGATAGTGATAGTAGCAAAAGTAGCATATTCTTATTTCTCACTCTAACTGAACTGAAGTCCGTTGAGTCTCTGAGCTGAATTTAGGAATTCAGTTCAGTTCAATTCAACCTTGGTCTTTGTATGTATCTACAATGTGTGCATTTTCACATGTACAGATGTACATGCAAACTTCACGGGTGTTTAGCCTCTTCTTCTTGGTATTGGCTCCAAACTGTCTAGTAACTGTGTTATGTACATATGTACATAAATTCATCGGGCGAGTTGAGTTGACTGGAGGCATATCTTATTCAGGAATTTCAACTACTTACTTACCTACACATGTATGAATGCATCCTTCTCTATAAATTTTATATTTGGGTATATTATCTAGTATAACATACATTTTCATACTATCTGTACTTTTCTACATTTGAATCTATGTGAATGATCATAAGTACTTCCCTTTTGCTTTAAATACACAAAGAATTCCTCAAACGGTCCCCAGATCCTTTTTTACTTCATTTCATGCATACAACCAAGGAATGAACCAGTTTCTTTCATGCTATGTCAACCAGCTAGAAGTAACCTAGAATTTCCAAATGCTTTGAATTGATTTTGTGTGTTTACCTACCTACAATTCTCGATTTTCAAAGGTTACATACAAGCACGTAACTTTATGTAGGTATTAGGATGTTCCTATTCAGAATTGAGAGTGAGAGACATGAGATGAGAAACAAGACAGGGGATCAAACGTTCTACAATATACATCCTACTGATAGCATACAAATTCAGTACAGCGTACGTTTCAGAATACTACATGCCGTTATCTGTGTATTTGTTGCAGGAACTTAGCGAAATAAGGCATTATGGCCAATGCCCACTTCAGGTAATGTTTAAGCGGCTATAATGATGTGGCGGTTTATTCTATTAACCATAGTTGACAAATAACCCTCTTTATTAGCAAAATAATATTTTATTACCAGTGCTAGTAAATCTGATGTAACTGAGTAAGAATATTATTACCTGTTAAGCTTTGCAATGTAAATGGCTTTAATTTAATTTTAATTTTAATTTTAAACATTTTCAGGACAAACAAAAATGCAAATTAAGCAAATCTACTCATGATGTTTAGACATTATCGCTAATGCCTAACTGTTACATACCACCTTCAACAAACTACTATTATTACACTATATGTAAGTATGTTGCGTGTCAGCGTGTGCAGCTTTTCAATGAATGGCTTAAAAATCCATGCTGTATATCGTATGTATCATGGGAATATTGTAGAATCTGTATAGCAATAGCAACGCAAATGCATTACTCTTTTGCGTTATATATGAATGTAATACTTTGTGTACCTAAAAATGTAGAACGTGAATGTGGGGTTGAAGAGGTTGAATTTGCCCACATATTCGTATCTTACATTTACGTAGACGAGTAAAATTGATGTTCTCCCTTACGGAATAAAAACGTCGAAGAAAGTGAAAGTCACCTGAGCTGACTTGAACTGAAGACGACTGCTTACAATAACAAAGCTGAGAAATAAAGTTGACTTCATTTGATCAACTAGATTTGCTAAGGGAACTTTCAAATACAGAAAAACATGGAGATTCTTCAGAGGAACGCAAGCCTGTGGGAATTTTTCCATTCCTTAAATAACTTTATTCAAATGTAGTTCAACTTTCTCCAATGGAATCTATATCTATTCTTAATAATAGTAAGTTTGTTCTATTTGAAGAGGTACATAGTCTATTAATTTAACAAAGTAAGGAAAATATAGTTATTTACGTTCCGAATGCAATCCAATCTAATAATGTTAATAATAATGCATACAATGACATGCTTATAAGGGTAGCTACTTATTAGCTTTCACTATTCACAGTTTGCTAGTTTTTGTTAGAATTTGTCCCACTTCTACCTTAATCAAAGTTTGAGTGAGTGGAGGAATAAGTTATCGAAAAAATTGTTTTGCACGGTCTCCTTTTCCCTATCCTTTGTTATACTATTTAATGTGATGCAATGTAGTAGCAATAACTGCATGAGCTCTTCAATGTAATGTAATGTAATGAAATGCAATTCCACTTTTTATTTTCCTGCAAGTTTGTGGAGGAGAAAGTAAAACTAGTGATTCCGCACATTAGAGTCAAAGTCAAAACTATTCTCATAGTAATTGTCATTGCTTCAGATTTCATAGAATGTGCTGGCCTAGCCGGGCTATCCCGTGTCCTTTAGACTACCACTATGCATAAATATTAGTTGGGTCAGATCCCAGTCTCCGTATTGCTCACAATTATACTAAATTACAGAGATAGTGCCTACTTACTATTGCTATCTTTAGAATACTCTTAAGTATTTGGGGAAATAACGTATAATAAGTACAGATACATAGGAAGGAAAAGCTATATGCCATGTATGTAGAATTAGTTATAGTTCTTTGTGAGCCTTTGGAGTAATAAACTTAGAATGGAGTATTATGTTGTGTAAAGAAAGTACATTAGCTAGTATCTTCATGCATTTTCCGAGGAAAACTTTCTTTGGAAACTTTCTCTATTTGCTGTTGGAGTAAATCCATTTATTTTATCGCATGATTGATCATGAACGCAAACTATTATTTTATGAATCATTCATTTGTTCAGGATAAATGTAATAGTACATGTATACATTATATGAGTACATATACGGGCGCGTCCCTAAATATTAACTTAACTTTAGAGTATAGTATGTATACACTTAGCACATAATCCTTTTTCATTTTATTACTTTAATTACTTGCAGATAAATACTTGTTATTTCTTACGAGCGAACAGAACACTCAAGCAAGAGAAAGTTTATTATATAGAAGAGGAGGAGAAAAGAGAACTCATTGCTAGTCCGGATATGCTATATAGTAAATAGTAGGGGGAGTATTTCAGAGAAAGGCTTCAGGACAAAATCCCAATTTGCGAATATATGGATGGTTAGATTCAGGCGTGAAGTGAAAGAGGTAAGCTCTGACTAGAGTTGAGTAGATAGATAGGTGGGTGAGTGAGTGAGTGCTATGGTAATGATACCAGAGTACAAAGACATACGGATCACACCGGATTTATAGCCGGCAGATAAACAGATACTTCTCCGTTGGAGGAAAACCATCTCTGCGCGACTACAAATAATATTTCATCCGTATAATATAATGTTTCCATATCTCTAGTATACAGATTAGAGTCAGGGATGCTAAATGCTTAATATATATCGTCCGTAATGTGCCTTACGCCAAATTTATGCTACTATCTTTATATACACGCACGCATTTACTATACATAAGCTCCATAATTGGCAAAAGCTTATTTTCAAATTCTCGGTTATTCAATCAACCTGAAGGAGCAGATATAGAAAGTTTCACTTTTCATTAGTAGTTTTCTCTTTCGCAAATTTATGAGCCGTAATTGATGTTTTTATTATTTTGACCTTGAAAAGAATAATTAATTATTAAAATCAATTAATTAAGCGGGTCGTTTAGACTATAATGATACGTTAAAGGCGAATCATAGGAGAAAGTAATTTATAGTAGTTTGTCAAAGTAATTAATAGATAGATTCGCTAAATATTTTCTCGTTTGCTATACGTGAGCGTATTATAAACATGTATGTAAACTAAACGCTTGGGGAAATTTTGAGTTGAATTACTACTATATGAAAAGATAAAGTATTTTAGTGGCTAAAGGCCGTTTATCCTTTATTATTATGGTATTAAAAATATAAGTTTATATTACAGATGTTGATTAACTCCTCTGCAGAAATGGAAAGATCTATGGATGCTTAGATATACTCATTTTATACTTTGTTTATTTGACACTAAACGCTAATATTTTTTCGCCATTTCCCCTTTTGCCAATATATTTCTTTTGCCACCAATATTCGGAACATAAAATCTGTAGTTGTTACATGTTACATCAGTACTACTAAGTAGTTGATTGTATCGAGCTTCAACTTTTTATTATAAAATAACTTCTCATGAATTAGTAGCTTGCATATAAGTTCTATTAACTTGTATGAACTACTAGAAAAGAGAAAGTCAACAATAATAATCGATATTCTACGGAGCTGTATATAATAGAGGAATGAAATTGGTTGTTGCTTAGTACTGGGCTGGCTATACAAGGATTTCTCCCTTTTAAAAGCGAAAGAAGCTGAAAAAGGACGTGAAAAACGGGAGGAGGACTAAAGGGAATGATAGGATGGTATTATAGAAGATGCAATGCTTCACTCAAAGGAAGAGATCAAGTGAGAGAAGAGTTAGAGCCTCGAGGCTAGGCTTTCATCAATATTTTTCCATCTAATTCTAATCTTATGTCCTTTGGGAGAGTCTTCTACGTGAAAGGGGTATTTCTATTCCTTCTCCCGTAAAAATAAATACGCATGTAGTAGGCGAGGTAAAAGTCAGTAAGTAAGTAAGCGTATCTGTTTAGGAAAGAAATATCTTTTCGCTTATAGCAATACTAACTCTTTTAGATTCTAGTAGAATACACACATAGCACTTTCTCCAATGTATTACATCCTTAACTGGAGAAAGTAAGTAAATACATATATCAGTAAGATAGCATTTGACTTGACGGAGAGAGAAAGCTAGAAAGCCAGAAAGAGAAAGTCAAACGGCAACCGTCTCATTTGATCTGCTTGAATCCTCTAATAGTCTTGGGAGCTGGTGTGGTGTGATTGCACAGGGTCCACAAGAATCCTCTCGGACGGAGTAAAACTTTATCGTCAACTCAACCTTTTCCCTATTCCTATTCAGAATGGAATGACATTATAGACAGTGAGGACTTTCCCCATCTCTCGGGCATAGACACAGAGTGGCAAGTGAAAGTCAAGTGAACTGAAGGAAAACTTACAACTGAATTACGAAATGAAGTTAGACATACCATCCCAGTCACTGTGACATACCTACCCTGTAGTGCTCTGACATTGTATTGAATTTTATTTCGTACTACTGACTACTACATAAGTAACTAGGTATCTAGCTCAGTTTTGGCTGGGCTTCGC
The DNA here is from genome assembly GCA_034694165.1 of Tomocerus mixtus. NCBI lineage: Eukaryota > Metazoa > Arthropoda > Collembola > Entomobryomorpha > Tomoceridae > Tomocerus > Tomocerus mixtus. The sequence goes on along the minus strand of JAQFYC010001093.1, from coordinate 31,775 downwards.
TGTCTTTCATTCTGTCATGGCTCTCCCTGGTTATGGGTTTGTCCAGGTCCGGCCAATAGCATGACCCCTTAAAGAATCCCAAAATTGCGACACAGTCTAAAAGTATTTTGCCAACAATATTTGAATCACCGATCACAGTGTGTCTATATACTTTTACTCAACGGAAAATTAAACCAAACAAACTATCACAATCGTTTATCTACAATGAGAAATTCAGTTACTTTCAAGGGTTAACGATCAGGCACTGTCACGACCCCTATGTGGAACCCTACCCGCTTCCAACAAATCTATCTGTATAAAATTATCAAAAAAATCAATAAAAAGAACACAATTAAAATATCTACGACATTTAATTCAAAAATTGTCTTGCAATTTGAAAATAAAAAATTGAATATTCATGTACAGATAATACTGTATGCTCCCTTATAGAGTATTCTATCGATAAGGATACCATATTATGATGCACCGCTCATGCAAAAATATATTTATCAATTGATAAAGTGAGTAAACGATTAAAAGACTATTGTATATAAATCAGCTGTGTAAACATTCATAAAATTAATTAGATAGGAACTACAAATTAACACGGAAATGTGAATAGTAAATAACTTTCACTTTCAAAATAAAGTAAAGATAAGTGCTTTGCTTAGGGGTTTTGATAATCCCTACTAAAATAGGTATATGAATATATTTTGTGAAATTTGTGAGGATTGTCCTTCATTTTGGTTCTTCTGCGAGGTCGTCATGTTGACTGATTTCTTCTGCTTATCATTATAGGATGAAGCGACTAAGAAGAAAAGACGAACAGGGAACGTACCAATGTACTTAAGTAAGAGGAACTCCGTCACTCTACCACTCAGCTTAATACTTAGCTACACTCGTCCATTCACAGTAGAAGCAACCAACTATTTATATAGATTCTCATCCAAAAGTAAACCCGATAAGAATTTTACTTACTTCACTTCTTTTCAATGGTTAATGTGTATTTATTTATACGCTAGAAGAAACGCTACAGAAACCTAACTAGCAACTTCTATGTGTATATAGTATATTAACTAAACTACACATCAGTACAGTAGCCTTACCATTCTCCTTGATATCTATCTGTCTTATTTATATATCTCAGATCTCACTAACTACAATTTTTGTATCTCGTAAAGAAATAATCTCTTTTTCGTTGCGTGGCATGGTGTGGTCCGGTTCATCCCTCCTTTCACTACTTTCTTCAATTGAACTTGTTCTCAGAGCCTTTTACTCTTTTAACTCAACTCAAATCAAGTCACTCAAGTAAAAAATGCTGACAAGATGCCTTCTTACCATGCCATTTCTAGTATAATGCTACGTAGTAGAAGAGAAGACAACCCAGCCAGCTTTCACCAAAAAAGAAATGAAATAAAAGACATCCCAGTAATGTAATGAAATGGATCTGAGCTTTTCCCACCCCGACCTTCCACATCCAATGCTCATATAGTTAAAGTTAGTTGCTCCTCTGCTCTTTTTACAGTCTATTGAGTTATATTCACTTGCAAGCACAATTTTAGGTACATACATACTACATACATCGTCTACTTTTATTTATACTCCTAAGGACATTTACTTCATATTTTGGTTATGATGCACAGCTAAGCGTATTATTACAATGGTGGTCATGGATTGTCAGGACTTGGAATATTTACCCAATAAACTCCAAAAAAATGCAAAACTATAATTAAAAATACAGCGTTTTAGGGAAAAGTACATTATGTTCCGTAATGTGCGACAATTTATTTTCGTATAATTTGCAAAACATTTACCAGAAAAGCAAAATAAATGGAGCTTTTGCTTAGATACGTTTTTTTAATGCGAGAGTAGAGTTTTGACTTTTGTATTTCGTACTTGCAAGGTGAATATTCCAGGGTTTGACAATGGATAATCTGTTCCTACATAGCTGGATCATCTTTAGACCCACTGACACTGCTTATCATTAGAGAACAGTAGTTTACTACAATAGCAACCTAATATCTGTTGAGACATTATAAAAGGTAAGTAATTTGTGTGTACACGCTCTAGTTGTAATTGTATGTCGCATGTGTAAGTGGTTGGTACAGAGAAGAGGACATGTGATAATTTACAAAAGGCAATCATCTGCTCTCTTTGTTGTTCTACTGGGAAATGTGGGAGCAAGGGCATTGGATATACACATTACAGTAGTAGAAAGGAAAACCCTTAAGAAAACGACGCTTCGCTTAGACTAAGTCATAAGTAGATCAAGTACCTCCTTCCTTTTACTTACACTCCGTACCTTTCTTTACCAGTTTAGTTTAACAGAACATCCCGGACCACGACATCGTCTACTTAGGTAATAACTATATCATCCCATTTCCCATTGTAGTGTTGTGTAGCGTGCTAAAGAAATGCATCTAAGCATGAAGGCTTCCTTTCTATCTCATTCTTACGTTCGTTATATACTTTCTACCTAAGTGTACATACAGCACGGTAGACTTACAATTACTATAGGCTTTGTTATCGCTCTAAAGTAAATCCAAAAGCCAGTAATTCTCTAAGTCAGTATGCTGTTTATGTTGTGACTTTTCATCCCAGTACGTACACAATTGCATGCATAACACACAGTAGTAGAGATAGTGCATACTTCGGGCTACGCTCGCATAACAACAATTAGGAGCATCCACTTGTAATGCTGTATTGTACATATAACACTATTAGGCATGTGAATGCTCGGTACAGGGGCACGCAAAGGTAAGGGTTACTAATCATGCGAAAAGTATGATTTTGTAAAGGTTGAAAACGCCACATAAATTAAAGCATAATAACACAATTAAACCTGTTAGCCTGAACAATGCATTTGTTGCAGCAAGTGTGTTATAACTATATATATTTATAATATTGCAATATACTGATACATATAAGACTAGTTTATACAATCTTATAGTGAACGATGACGATTGTACCATTTTTGAGTCTAGATGGAATAAATTTTAAGATACTCGCTAATTAAACTAGGATTTCTGATATTGTCAACTTAATCGGACCACCTTTAGTATACGATTATTTATTTTTTTACTGAAATTAAACTACGATGGTGAGTATTTAGAAAACCGTCCTGGCAAATACATGAATTATGCCAAAGTGAGAGCAAAACAACCATTGTGGCTTTGATAACTTCTAATTGGTGAAAGCCAACTTTCTTTGACCTTACGATGTATTATTTCTGTATCACTCTGTACCATTGGTCTTACAATATAATAGTAATATAATGTGTTTCATATATACACTTGCATTTGTTTGTGTACAAAGAAAAGCTATTTATTCTGGCTTAGCTTATCTCTACATTGCACACATACATTAGAGTTGAAAGCATTAAACAAAATACATACTACCAGCAGACTCTTGTAACAGTAAGGCTGACTATGTGGTTTCATTTGGTTGATCTTGGTACAGTACAGGGCATGTTTCTAGCGTGTATTTCAGCTCTTGTCTTGTAAAGTAGCAGCAAAAGAAAAGGCAAGCCGCCATGAGATGAGAGTTCATTTTCCCTTTCTTGTTTGGATGTGTTTTCTATACTAGGTATTCATATACATGCTTTTGGAACAATGTGTAGTGTAAATATAGGTGGTGGTTCCCTTCCTCCCTTCCCACTATTCACTATCTTTATCCTATTTCAAATAAATTAACCAGTTACACAGCATTATCTCATTAGTTGACATTTCTCTTTGTTTTGTGTAACTAGTTGGTGTATTGTTTCTTGTTGCGCCTCGGTGTGCTTGAGTCTGAATTTACTTACTCACAAGTGTATCCTTGTGTTGTGGTTGTGCTCCGCTATTTTGTTTAGAATCCCTGCTGTATCTGTAGTCTAAATTCTAAAGTCTCAAGTTACTTACTAGAAAGTAAGCCAGAAGCCATAAAATTTACAGTGAATATCATGTCCCTTACAAATGTCGCTACAAATTAGGAAACTTGTGTAGTTTCCTCCAAAAATGGCAATGTGTCCACTTTTCAATCTGTCATTGCTTGTTTAAAGGGTCCTACTCCTACTAAATGCACCGGAGTCAATACTCATTCAGGTATAGAGGACAGAGCTTCCATTTTAGCCAACTTTCCGCTTGACTCAGCTAAAAACTTGCAGTTAGACAAAATGTGCCATTAACTTCACCAATAAAAGTTGATCCCTTTATGAGACAGTATTATATTATTAGCTAGATTTTTATTGAACGAGTTATCCTATATACTAGGACCAATTCCCTAAACAAACGAAGGCTCATCTTAAGGTCAAATCTGTTTTACCGTATTACCCTGGCCCTGCTGCATTGTACGTACACAGTACATATACTTTGTACTTACAATGGATGCGCCAAAAATTTATGGGCTTTAACTTGTTTACTCGAGTTTGACTACGCACTGAAAAAAAATAGGGATGAAATTCTTTGTGCTTACAACGAAATTGTCCACCTGGACAAAAATTTGCATAATGTAACATGGTAAATAGTAATATACTAAGTATGTAAGTATGTATAATTGCAATACATACTTAGTGCAAATAGTACATACATATATGTAGGAACATATGGAATGCGCCTAGTAAATATGGGAAACTTTGCTTTCTCTTTCTATACAGAAATACAATTTAAAATCAGTTGATTTCGGCGTATTTTCTTGACATACTGTGTTGTTACAAGTACGAAATCCTAAATGAATACAGTGCAACTTCTAAATAATTGTTAGTTCAATTAAATTATTCTATTACTTACTACGAACTGTACATAAATAGTAGATACTTAGATACTCTTGATAAAATTTAGTTTAGATACATTGAATTAGTGGCTATAGTGAGATATACTGGAAAAAGGTCTTGCATGGTACAATGTATGTATCTGTTGAAATAACAAATGCTGATAAGCATAATATTATGACTTCCACTGACTGTGAGTATACTGTTTTTGAAAGTGCTAATGTAACCAGCGCTGCATAACACATTTAATTGGGGAACCTATTCAGCAAATTATCATTTTCTCTTTTGAAGTAATTTGTACTAAAGGAAAGTCAAGGGAATGCATGATGAATAGTGGTGAAAGTTAAAGAAAAAGTTGGAGTGGAGATAGAAGAGAAAAATGTCGGTTGGTTGGTTGCTGTGCTATATTTTTCTGAGAAGAGGAGACGGGTACGGGTGAGGAGAGGAAAGTACGGAGGAGAATCTAAAATAGATGATGCATTGTAGCCAACTCTTCATGTCAAATTAGTTCCACAGTTTCCTTTCAGTATAAATGTGCATTCTACGTGTGTATGTTGAAAGCTGAAATGTACCTACTTACTTATCACGTCTCTATATTCAACACGAAAATGTGTAACACGTAACATCCTTTTGATATATGATCTTTAGCACGCTAGTGCGGTGTCTACTACTGGAATAGAGGATACATGTTATAGTACTTAAGTAATAAATATACAATGCAATGGTTAAAGTAGCTTGGAAATATTCATAAGCCCCTGTTGGCTTTGTTGTGCAAGTTATCACGAGCACTTACATATTTTCTGGAGATGATGTGAGCACACTGCTTATTTAGGAAGATTGAGGATACTCCGAATTTCCACTGGAATGGAATATTTCTACCTGTATAGTACATAGTGGCATTATTATCCCCGGAAGTTTCCCATTTACTTATATTTAGGTACTTTGGAAATAACCAAAATAAGTAAGCATGCATGCATGATGTATACAACTAGTAAAGCACCCGTGGGTAATCCACGGGTTGGCTAGAACACGGCGGAAGTATTTTTTTCTATTCACCATTGAAGTCAGCATGATCGATTTTGTTTGCCTACCACTTTTCGTAATTTTGGACACTTTTAGCATTACCCTTCCCCCGTACCTTCAAAAAGAAAATTTAAAATCTTGATGTCACCATTGTCTACCACTTTTCATAATTTTAGATGCTTTAAGGTGGACCGCCTCCCCCACCCCTTCCAAAGGAAAATTTTAAATTTTTATGTCGCCATTGAATTTAGCATAATCGATTTTTTTTGTATACCACTTTTCATAATTTTAGATGCTCTTAGCATTACCCTTCCCCCCACACCTACAAAAAAGAAAATTTAAAATTTTGATGTCACCATGGAATGCAGCATAGGCGATTTAATTTGTCTACCACTTTTCGTAATTTTAGATGCATTAATTTAGATTTAGCAATGGACGAACGCGATGCGACCGACTCTGACGGATCAATCTTATATAGAGGATACATGTTCACAAAATATATGTATTACGAAAATGTGCTTAAATTCAGTATTTTTGAGCACATCCTCAAAATCTACATTGCCTAATATGCCTACGTATATTGGACAATGAATTTTTAAATAATGATTTTTTCATATTTTGCAGTTTGTCGAAAGCTTGGATTTTGAAGTCTATTAAAGCATTTTTTAGCAGCCTAAAAAGACCGTTAAAATGATAGAAGCTATTACTATTTTGCGAATTTAGCCATCTTAACTATGTCATGTTAAAAACAACAAAATTTTGACTGATAGGAATATTATGGAGATAATGTTTACCCCGATGGAGAATATGCGTATGAGTTATCCTCCTCGTCCTACAAAGCATGAGTGATGAGATTAGTGATACGTTGCATCGTAGTTGAATGTAATAATATGCTGAGTCAATTTAATCACATATGGTAAATGTATATAAATAGTAATGTAGCTAAGCATTTTATGCTTTGGAGAGAGCAACTCCGCTCTTAAGTACCTACTTACAATGAGCTACATATTATGTGAAATTCCTACTACAACTATAGCAAGTATCAATACTAGTATTATTGCAGGAGCACGTTCTGCATATTACTTATGCATGTGGCTAACACATGTTAGTTAAACTACGATGCAATGAAGCATTGAACCTTACTTTCACTTTCCCTATGAGGAAACCTAAAGTTAGGCTATACCACAGCATGTATTAATATAAAATTATGTAGAACAACTTCCTAGAGAAAGGAATTAACCTGGAATTAGGACAGAAACACTCCCCAAACTACATTTTGTAAAAACTTTAAGAGATAATCTATCAGAATAAAAGTCCAAATTTAAACTGAGCAAAGTTAGATAATTGGGGCGAGGGGAAAGAAAAAGTTGTTGGAGCAGGTGATTAGATTAGTTGTTGTAGTAAGTACTTAAGTAGTATAGCTTCCTACTTCGTATAAAAGTCGCAGAGAAATTTTTCTCCATTGTTACATCCTTTTTTTCTGGTATTTTTTCTACGAGGTTACTTTCTCAATGCTACTTTGTATGTACTCCACGATATGTTCAATATTCAGCCTAGGAGGATTTCTCGTTGCAAAATAGAAGATAAGGAAATGATAGATTCTTCAGTTCTACAGATAATTCTATGAAAAATTACCCTCCGAGATTTCTCAATATAATTATGACTTTTTCTGTAATTTATACAATGTATACCACAGGGCTCTCTGTCTATTTATAAGAAAGTATCTATTCACAGGAGCCTCGAGTAGGCATTCAATATCAAGCAGTCATGGATGGAGGTATGGATTTTTCATCTTCGTGTAATTGGAACTAGCTTTTTGATGTGCTGGTCGACATTTGCGGATTGACCGACTTTCCCCTTAATAACAATCACCATTCCCCATTAGCTTTTAGTATTCTGTTTCACTCAACCATTTGTATATAACCTACTACACTACATACTGCATAAGTATTATATATCCCTGCCAAAATTCGTCCCATTGCTCGATACGCTTCATAATAACATTAAATATTATGTGTATCGCACTATTGACTATGGAAATTAAAATCATTTTTGCTTACTAAAATTTGGCATTTGATATTATTGATGGTATCTGCCACCAAACCCATATTTATTTGGCAATTTACGCTACCTGACATTATGGCAGTTGACTAAATTAGCGAATAATTTCGGTTGTGTCTCATTTTGAATAACAAACGCTAGCTAGCAAAAGTTAACGCACAATGTATAATCTGGGAGCAAATTTCGCTGTGTAAATATAAAGTACTTTAACATGATAAATCCCTATATATACGTTTCAAGAAAATCTACGCAAAAAATTGATGCCTAAACAATCAAAAAGTGTATCAGGAGTTCTCATTTAACATACTTAGCAATTAACTTACCTTTTTTTGTGCCCTAATTAAAATAGTGAAAGCAAAAACGTCCAATTATATCTATCTAACATCAAATAGCCAGATTTCTGTGTTTCCTTCCGTCTCATTATAACTAATTATCGTTCTTTATGCCACATCTTTTACAACGTTGCTGACTTGCCTGTAAGCAGAGAGTTTGCGTTTTAAGGTACATCAACAATAGTATATCTAATTAGAGACTTTTCCTCTTTCAGAGCTCTAGTGGCCAAATTGAGGATCTTATTTCTCGTAGAAATTATATTGATATAGATGAGACTATAATCACTGTATGTATGTTAAAAGGGCAGTAATCTCTGCTGACTGTAGTACCATGAAAATAAGCATAATACATTGTAGTTTATATCAGATCAGACAAACTAAGCAAGGAAATGTGGTAAAAGAAACTCTTTTCGACTTCCCCATGCTCTTTTGGCATTTATTCAGAGAAAAATCTTTATCTGCCAAGATTGCGTATTTCTTATACAAATTCACTCCCGGAAACATGAAGAGGACAAATTATAGGATTCCGTCCCTAAAATGCAATTTGTCTGACATATCTTTACATTTGCCAAAATCATTATTTTTCGTCAAGTGACAATTTTCGCAATACAATAGACAAATAAAAAATTATCTTGTTATGTATTTTCTCTATAAATTTTTGGAACTCGAAAGTAATCATAATAACTTGAGTTCCTTATGACCACTTCTGATTCTGAGCAAAATGCAAGTGCAATTTGTAATACCAAAAATATTTTCTACAAGTGAAACATTTTCAAGGGTACTTAAGGTAAGAGGTATGTCTATTAGTTAGAAAGAATTGAGAACAAAGATACAGCGTCGTATTTCGTATTGCATTCTTTATGGTAACCGTTTAAGAATGTACTCCACTTGTATTTGCACTAGAGAAGCAATTTACTACAAGCCATAGCTTCTTTTCTGTTACAATACAACATGTACTAGTTGTATATTCTTAGTTAATATTGCTACACCATTTTTCTAATGCTTGTGATAAGGTATGTTGTTACCTTTAGTAGTATAAAGTAAAGTAGCAGCATTACTTCCATATTGTACCTACTTATGGTCATAACGATGAGATATTTTAGAGATACTATAGTACATACAGGAAATGAAGGCCAGGCCAGAATTTTCCAATGTTTGTATCTGTATGTATCTGTAGACAAGACAGTAGACACAAACTACTATTCTGGAGAAGACATATGTGGGAAGCATAATATAAGAAGCAGTTAGTACTTCGGTTATTATTATTTTTCTTATCCACAATCCAGTGGAAGACTACTAGACCAGTTTTCAACTCAACACAACTCACTCAGCTATTTACAATGATGAGTATTTCATATTTCTTTTTCTTTGAGAAGCTTAAGTGTCTATATACAGTATGTTTCAGGATGGCTATAGCTACTTTGGTTTTATACAGTATGCAAGTAATGTAATATAATGTATGGAACAGAAATATGTAGCGCAACACTAAGACATGAGTTCTAGTTCTACTTACTTACATAATGCACATCGGCACTAACACAACATAGCACATACAAATACAACAGAACGTAATGTTGCAGTTCAGAATAGTAGTGTAGCATTTCCTTTGTGATGGGATGTAAGCTGAAGATAGGAAATTCTAAGTAGACACAAACACGAAGCTATGTTCTACAATAACTTTCCGAATCAAATTACACACTCTGGACCAACAAAGAGTGGAGTGCTCTTTTCTAGGATTCTCCTCGCTTCTACCATTTACAGAGAATAATACTGATGGGCCTGCCTGAAGAGAAAGAATGAAAAGTAAGGAGAACACTTCATTATGTTTCTTAAAGAGGGAAAACACTCAACTAATTCCTGGCATAAAATATCTTACATTTCACCATACACACAATACTACACAACAATCAGCAGCAACAATAAATCTCATTAGGAACTGCAGTTAAAAGAGTTAAAACTACTACATACTACATAGTAGTATTCATTAATCAAGCATGTAGGCACAGTACAGTGCAATAAATACTATTATTATAATTTACATACAATATGTTTAATAAATGTATGTATGTCTCATGTCAGCAGGCAGTAGGCAGTTGTGTTGTAATTTGATGTGATGTGAATTGGAGACAGGAAAAAGATTGAATAGTCAAGTCAAGCTTAGAATTACGTGCTCTGTTATCCTGATGCTTTCCCTCTTTTCTAAATACTAATAGTTCCTCAGTCATAGTATTGCTGTAATAGTAGCAATGGGCATGCATGAACGAGTGCCAACTGAAAGAATGGAAATTCTAATAGGCTTAATGTTTCTATGTCTCGTGGAAATTAAACAAAGTCCCTTGAGATCAACTTGCTCTCTCTGCTTCCACATAGTAGATACCTACTACTGATACAAGTCATACTGTGCAGTACATATTACAATACAGACAGTACACTTCAGATATAATCATGAAATGCGAGTTCTTTTTCCTTAAGTACTTATATATGTACTTACTGTACACTATGCATAGATTTATTAAAGTACGAGTAATTCAAGCTAGTCAAATCCATATGATGTTACATTACGTAAGAAGTACACAGTTTGGTGATAGAATGAAGACTGAAGGCACTTTTGGCCTCAACTAAATCATAATGGAAATAGGTAGTCATTTAATGCGCACTAGTGGAGAGGGACTTAGCATCAGATTAGTACTTTATACAGACTTCAGAATAATCATAGACCTACTCTCAAGGGAAACCTTAGCCTTAATAATGTAACTGTCTATACATCGCCTAGGTATGTACTGCTATTTCTAATACATAAAACTACTTCATTAAATACTTATCTTTAGTAGATATTTATTTTATGTTAAAAGATTTTCTGAGTAGTTCTTAGCATTTTATCCTATCGAATAATAATATAGTAAGGCTATATACTTACGTATGGTAAAATTAGTATAGTTTAGCTACCAACGTAAGTTCATGGGTACCTAGTACCTATGTAATCCTGCTTAGCTCTAGATGAGGTTCCCTACTAATGTAATTCAGTTTTTCTAGAATTAAAAATGTGTCTGTAGGTCTGTTTACTTTCTGTCGGGCTGCTCCAAATTCTTAAAGTTAGAAAAGCATTGCAAGCAAGATTTTTAATTAAAAAATATTCTTAGGAATATCTAATAACGTTACGTTGGAATAACAATGGATAACTCTTACTAATAATGCTGCCGCTGCGCTTGCAGTTTTCAAAACCCTAATTTCAAATTGCATTGTGTTTTGAGCCCTTTATACTTATGAGAGCAGTAATTAAGTGCTTGCTTATGGGTATAGGCAGGATTCAAGAAGCTATATTTCTGTACTGCAATAAGGAAGTATCATAATAAGTAAGCGATGGAAGTACAACAAAAACTTCGATCTACCTATGTTACGTACGCAAATAAAATAGAGCGTTTACACCGACTTTTTCATATCCTGACTTTTGACCTACATGAGGGAAAAATTGTCCATGATTTTTCATAGATTTAAAAAGCTTTTGTATTGCATCAGCACTGCCAACTGTAGCCATGTCTAAATATTTACCTACTCTACTTATACAATTACATGCAATATAATATATAGCCTTTAAATCTTAAAAATCCTGACGTGTAGTAATAATATGTTCATGTATTTACAATTTTTGCCAAACGATATATATGTACAAGTATACACATTGGAATACCTTTGCCAAAATTATTGTTTTTGTTTAGCATTTGTGCTTGTGCTAATAAATGTATTTTAATGCATTTGCTAACAATACTTTGAGGTAAACTTCAAAGAGATTGTAACACCCGTGAGAAGATTTGATATTGCAAAGATGTGGCAGGCAAACATGAAGTGAGCGCTCATTATTAGATGAATGTATCTGCATTTGTATGTATACAGATACTACAGAAATATAAGTGGGTAGGTAGTAGGTACTTTGGTAGCTAAAGGAAAGTAAGTCTTGGCTTGGATGCTTGGGTGGCATCACTTATCCTAGCTTAACTTAACTGTTTTATAATATGAGAGAAAGTTGGCTGGGCAGACGGGCACTCCACTACATTGCTTTCCCTGGTCTCCTCCACTCTCCACTATACATAAAGAACTTGGCTTGAAGCACCGACACAGCAATGTTGTAGCCTAGCCGTAGCGTGGCCTAACACAATCAAAGGAAGCCAAAGCAAGCAAATTGAATTAAATGCAAATATTTGCTCAAAGCATCGGTCGGCTTCTTCAATTCACTCCGTCAGCTCATGGAGTGAGTGTAACTGTAATAGTATTTAGTAATACATACATAGATTAACTACCTACCTATTGTGGTACCTCCTCTGAGTCTATTCACATTAAAACAATGCAATGAGGCTCCGCGTACTCCAAAACCAAACCAAACCAAGCCACACCACAGCAGTACAAGAGACATTACGTCGAATTACATCACAACTTACTTGCCGTTACAACTCTAATGATAAGGAGGTCACTCGACTCGGCAAATACTGGCATGGCATGGCGAGAAGTCACTTTCACTTCAAATAACCGTGTTGCCTTGCATTTGTGCTAGCGATGCTAATACCTAATAACTACATTTCTTTACAGAACTTCTGCCTCGTCACGTCGCGTCAGCCAAGCCACATTGTATAATGAACAAAGTACATAATACTCATTCCTCTTGGATTTATATTAATCTAGATGGGTTTTTAAGTGCAGTTTTCCTGGGACCACACGGAAATGACCGAGCATTACTCTACACAATTACGAAATGCTTAATCTTGTACTATAAATTCATTAAAATACCTATAAGTAACTTACCAACCAAGATCTAAGGGAAATACTTAGGAAATACTAAAGTGAAAGTGGAGCTAAAGTACTGGAATTTGTAGGAAAAGAGGTGTCTTTAGCTTTAGAGTGTTTTAAAAGGGAAGTCTTGCCTGATCTGACATAAGTGCGTAAATAAAGGACGTATAACATATATAGGGACTGTGTATGTAGGTGGTAGGTACTAGTGTATGACATTAGTACTCTGTCCCATGTATTTATATTGGATAGACGAACATGAGAAGCAAACGGTAGCAATGATGCAATGGGACAACAGGTTTCAGTTTTCTTACGACACGACAGCAAAGCAACCACCCAAACAACCTCGTTCTTTAAGTAAAAATGGATTTGGGCTTTAGCTCTCACTGACTTTAGGCTTTGGCTCCCCTCCCAAACTCAGAAATGGCCACCGAAGGAACTTAGCTCAGTTCTTTTCTCATTCTATTCTCAACCTCGTTGCAGAACAACTTTCTTCAAGAACTCATTTCTCTTTCTCATGCTATGTAGCACATACATAGTAATACATATATACCTACTACTTAGGTGGATTGGGTACTAACATTCATAGAAATAGAAATGTACTACAGGGGAAGTCATCACAAAGCCTACATAAGAATTCCACATTGTGTGTGTGTATTATAATAATTTTTCACTATGTATCAGTAGGTATATAGCTAGAAATCTTACGCTACACCCCATTGTTAAAGAACAATAGTGGAATTATAAGTGAATTGACTTTCTCCTACTTTCGCCGAGTATCATACGCCGCAATTCTTGCAATTATAATGGTGGTGATCCAAATACTTCAGAGTGTAGAAGGATTATTGAATTATTTGGTGCACAAACCTTAAAAGAAAAGTTGTATCGACATTTGGTCAAAAAATTAGTTAGGAAATGTTAAATGTAAACCTGAGGACAAAAATAATTCACAAAATGTGTGTAGGGAAAGTAGGAGAAAGTTTTTGACACACAATTTTGGTGAACGTATGTAACGGACCATAGCTTAGAAAATTCAGAAACCATTTATACAGAACAATAAAGATTTAAACACTACATTTATGTATGGATATAATTATTTCTGATTAAGTGACTCCCCCTGTACTTGCATGAATTCTTCATTGTGCTTTCACACCAAGAGCAAGAGAGAAGCAGACCATAACTGTAAAAGGTTTTATATCTATTCTGATCTAACTGAACATACTTACTATCACTGCACATATAGTCCATAGAGTAGTAATACTTACTTAACTACAACTGAAGAAGGAAGAATGGAATAAATAGAGCTTAGTAGAGGAAAGGAGCCGCATGTCCGGAGGAATCCGGGCGACAAAATCCAACCATACCATGACATGGCTCGCTTGCAAAATCCGGATGCTTCGACGAATACTTCTATTATTCCATCTACTCCTACTACGTACTCAACTCTATTCTCCCCACTATCATCTACTATAGTAAACACCACCTTACTACCTAAACCTAGAATCCGGACATGACAAGACCAAACCCAAGGTCTCAATCCTAAGTATGTTTAACTATATAGTTATCAGTATTTGCATATTATAGAGAAATATCCACTCAAACAGAATATATATGTATGGTAGGTATATATGCACGCATATAACTTACTATCTTCTAGTTCTATTTATCTACGAACTTACGAATTTACTCCCAATCGTATAAACTAAGGCTTTTTCGGCTTTCACTCTATTGTTTAACCATCCTTTCCTCCTTGGCCTGGCGTGCCCTACTCTTGTTCGTAGTTGCAGGTTCATTTAGATGTCCACTTACATTAGGAACTTGCCTTCCTATGCAGATTTAGTAGTAGTAATGACATTCTTCGTGCAAAACTAGTAAACTACTACCTGCATGTAGAGTAGGTAAGATAAGGCCTATATTTAGGTTACCCATACTGACAACAAGTACATAATGTTGAATGTACATCCGTATGTATGTAGAATGTAGATAGATAAGTAGATAGTCCCTCACTGGCTGTTACTAGATTTGATTCCCCATTCATTTCTCCCTTATTGTTAGTAATCATCTCTATCGTCCAATTTTGCGTGATATATAGTAGTAAACTACGGATATGGATGCATTCATGACCTAAATTGAATTATTCTTGGGACTACAGACACACATACACACTTTGGTACTCATAAACTCGTATCTACTACGAAAGTACGAATACGAAATGTTCATTTCGTTCTTGAGTTGCGTTAGCATTAGAATTCATATTCAAACTCAGATCTATTCTACATACTACTCTAAAAGAAAATTACTAAATCGTTTGAAAATCTTGCTACTATATGCTTTCTCTTTTGAATAAAAACTTTTTCAGGAGTGTCTACTTTCTACACATTACTAATATCATATTGCATTTTAAGTTGCTGCCTATACAGATATTAGTCGGTAGGTATCTTTGCATGTACATATGAAGAGCTCTGTAAAAATTGTAGTTATTTTGATAGTGTCTTAGCCAAATAGTTTTCATTCCCTCAGTCAGTCAATTTCAGTTTGGCTCCGTCCCATGGATTTCACAGATAAAAATAATGATTGGGCTTGAATAAATATTTATACACATGTGGAATGAAATGAAGTTATAACTTTGCTACACACACGTTGGTATAATAACTAATAATATAGGGAAAGCTTCGAATTTAGATACAATAAATACATAGTAAAAGATTCAGCAAGTTATATGATTGTATCTGTGTAAGTGAAGTACATTACATATGTGCACATACGATTTTATATTTAGAAGTTTTGGAAAATATTTAACCTAGGTATGTGTTCCAGGCATGGAAATCTTTTTTACGAAAGTGGCTTTTAATATTTATTCTATACCATTCAATTTTTTATGCTCGTGAATTTATAATTCATAAACTTCACTTTAAAGGTTTTATTTCATCAGCTTGTTTTGCCATTAAGTGGTTGTAAAACCAATTCTATATTTGGCTGTCTGTCCGTCGGTCCCTTTGACAGATTTGACCGATTTGGAGATTTGGAACACAGCCTTCGCTAGTAGTGAAATTGGGCACAATCCCCGGAGTATTTGTAATGACACACCCCACCAAAATTTTAAAATATGGCAAGTGGGGTACCATAAATAATGAAATATAAATATAATAATGAATCTCACTTCTCCCCAAGCCCCGGGCATTGTGAGATTTCATGAGAATTCAATAGCAAATGAGTCTATAATATCATTTAAAGCTATTGTCATCAACAAAACTGGTTCTTTGGAGAGTAACAAGAATATTATCTGTCTTCCTGCGATTCCTGCCTGGCAGGTATTATATTCTACGACATTATGTACGTACACGTAGGTATGCAGCATACATGTGTAAATACTTACGTGGACGAAGTGTACTCTTCCCCTTGAACACATTCGATTACCATAGGAATGTCGTTGGCTAGAAGAATTGAAGTGGCTCTTAGCTGGAAAGCTATTACGGAGACTAAACTAAAACATTCCGGCATTTCATAACCTATGGATCCACATTCATGAGCATTGTCTACGTCTATTTTATCTCTACACAAAGGGAGTATGAGTGTATTATGTATATTAAGAACTGTATTAGTATAAGTACACATTTCTAGTAGATAATGCTACATGGAAATTATATAGTTCCAAGAGCAGCACATATATTATGTACTTATTAATGCTACAATAGGCAACCTAAATACTCATGCTTTTTTGACTATTTTTCCTCTCGTGCATACTTATATGTTACATTATACTGTAGCAAGTAAGTAAATAACCATAAATTGATTCTTGCCTTCCTTAAACTTCCAATATACTATTACATAGAATTCCTATATTTTACATAAATATGACAATTGACAATATCCTCCCTGTAATGCAAATCCTTCAATTCGTACTATATGTACTATAAAATTCCATTAAGTTATCCAGTTAACAATTTCATCGTATGTTTCGATTTTTTCCATACTTGTCAGACAATAGCATAGTTTACGATGTCTCCAAACGCCAAAGTGAGTTGTTAATAATTCATAGGGGACGAAACCTTGAATTTACATACATGTCAATAAACTCGATGTAAAATGTAATGTAGGCTGAATTATAAAGGAGTTAGTAATGTAAACCAACTGTAGCAAAGAAAAACACTACCATAAAGCTACGTAGTAACATATCTGGCAGAAAAAATGTTGGAACTTGTTGGAAAAGTTGACTTTGGCTTTAATGCGAATTTTATTTGCTGACTTATTTAATTTTGGTATTTATGGTTCTCGTCTTGGGAGAACTAAACTTAAGGAAAGGATGTTGCATAGATATATTTGTACCATACCAATCAATCCCTATTAGTATCTATGAAGTTTTGTAGCATTTATAGGGAATAACGTAAGAATAAGTAAGTTAGATAAGTAGAGTAACTAGTTAATTATTTGCTAGGTGAAGATAAGGTAAGTTTAGTTGGCGTGAAAAAAGTTTCCAAAAATGTAGGTTTAGCTTGGCGGAAAGGGAAAGTCAATTATCTCCCGGGAAAGTTTAGTCGTGGCCAATAGGCCCATAGCTAATTTTTAATTAATCCGATAAATAGTCTTCCGATAAATCTGCTCTCACAGAAGTTGTTGAGTTGGAACTGGAGTTGAGTTGAGTAGAGTTGGACTGAGCCTGGCCGTTCTTTGAAAATTAAAGTACTATCTTTTGTAGTCTAAGCGTGCACTACAATCCACTGACACTCAATCCGAATCCGTCGTCTGGCCTGGCATCACACAATGTAAACTTTTTTCTGCTCCAATTCTTTTTGGAAAAACTCTAAGATAAGTCTCATTGAATGTCGGGGAGGGAGGGAAGGACGGAGCTGGATCTGGAACCTTTGGTTCTGGATGGAGGGGGAGGGGCTGTGGACAGGGACACTAACACCACACCAACGATAAGCAAGGCTCGGCCAAAGCAAAAGCAGTGCACATATTTTTTGTGAAGAAATCAATATTTAATTAGGCGTTCATGGCTTTGGTGTAAGAGGAAATGATATGACATGATGGAGAGTACTGATAGCACATAACTACTTACTATGCATGATGATATACATACATACAACAGGAAAGCAGACAAGGCAAGGGACTATAATGTGAAGACTTGAGAACTAACAACTAAAGTGAATGGGAAGCTAGAAGGAATGGCTTTCTTGCTTCCATTCCTTATTTGCATAATGACACCATGTAATCTAGGCGCCTACAATTCCTTCGGGGAAAGGTGATGGAAATGTCCGACCCAAGCTTTTTCCGTTATTGCTCTTTGTACAGATATACTCTGCTGACTGATGTGATGTCGAGAGGATTAGACACAGCTACAGCTACACATGCATACAAAATTACACAACATTCTCTAATATGCACTATGCTCATGCTCCGATAGTTATAATATAGATTTGCTATATATTGCTTACAACCAGTTCATATTTATGTCGGTGGAATATAATCTCAGGAATGTTGGTTCACTCCTTTAGTATTGTACATGGGGCTTTTTGAATCTGTAGATATTCTGGTAGGCTATTATTTAAGAAAATAAATATTTAAAAAATGTCTTCAGAATTGCCAAATGAAAAGAATTATAATTTTCAAGGCCTACACTTTGTATACATGTATGTGTGGTAACGCAATTGATAAAAACACATCTCAACCAATTTTCCAATTAACTTTTCACAATTCAACTCTTTACAGTAACATTAAACAAATATACTAGTGGGTACGTTTCCACATTTAAAAGTATTACTTGTGTTAGATTTTGTTTTACGCTCAAAAGTTGTTGTATTCAATGTTTCTCCAAATAAAAGATTACTGTCTAAAACTTGAGGGACTAAAGGATTATAATACCCACCAGACGATGACATGTATAAAATACTCTCTGTATTTACTACCGACATGATACACATCCCTTAGTAGATATATACTAATACATACAAGTACTGAGTAGACACATCAACATAACACTCATGTTCACAAGAATACCTACCTAAGTAACAAAGCAATCTATTTTCTATGTTGTTGTTATCTAACACAAGTTCTGTTGCTGCATAGACACAGTATGTATCTGTATCTATTATATTGTGATACTTAGTAGTATAACTTAAGTATATCTTTTATGTATCTGTGAAAGAACAAACAATGCATCAATTATGCAGTCTCACTTACATCAAATAGCAACTTCCTAGTACTAGCAACAATCTCATAACCATCAGCCGACGATAACAATTTGCCATCAGAACCAAGTGAAGACTCAACTCAACTCAGGGAATATGACATAATACACCAGAAACAATTCGCCTTCTTTCTACTTTTGACAATGACAATACTAATTCTGCTTTTGTTTCTTTTCATCTCTGTAATACCTTTGTTGCCCTTTGTCAGTAAATATTACGCTAAAGTGTTTACCCTTCTTGGCATACTTTATCAGACACACTTTTTAGCCGAAACGACCACAACCAAGGGAAAGCTAAAGGTCAGGTTTAAAAGTTTTTCATTAGAGGTAAAAACTTTTTACAAGGCAACGCAACGTCTTCGGTTCATAAATAATGTATTTAACTTTGCATAGGTAGAGTAGATAGGTATGTATGTAGTAGGTAGTAGGCACTAACATTTACAAAGTGGAGAAAAGCAAGCATAAACTTAAATTGCATTCAAAAGGTCAATTGCACGTAAAAATATAAGGAATTACTTATCTTACATATATTTCGCTCAACGTGTGTGTCTAAATCTATTACATAATACTACATACAACATATTTATTGTGTCAGTAGGCTAGCAAAGCGAATTGGCGACTTACTTTTAGCTACTTTTATAATTTTCAAAAAGCTACGCATTTGTATGAAGCTTAATTAAATCCAAATCTAAAGAAATAAATATAATCATACTAAAGAAACCTAAGAAAATCTAACCTGCTGTATTTTTCTAAATGGTAAATTAAACTTTTGGTATTTATTCATTGTGTAAGCGTCCGAAATGGGGCAACTTTAGCAGAAAATACTCTGTGTATTATCTATTGTAATGTGGATTGTAAATACTGGAAAAATACGTAAAATATAATCTACAGTACGTTTGTACAAAGAAAGAATAGTGTTTCTTGTTCGTAAATGTATTAACTTTATCAAAATATCTCCAACTGTGAAATTAATATGTTTTGTATCAGTAGGCTAATGTTTATGCTTATGGAATCATTTAGTTTAGCAGTTTCTGACTTGTTATGAAATTTAGATAGAATCATGGAATTAGTTCAATATAACTATTTTATTAATATAAGCTACTTACTGCTGTTGTGTAATACAGATACAGCTAATCTTTCTAGCAATATTATTAGTTACCAGCTAAGCTGTCGGATTCTATTATTTACATTTGCATAGAATCTTGTAGATCTGTCATGTCTCTATTATGCCACTTTCTATTATTATATTCAAACGTTCATAGCAAATACTGCCTATGGATGTTAAAGTAAACCTTGGCACAACAAAATTATAACAATGCTGTTAGCTGTTAGCATTTACTAGTGTGCTATATTAATATTTTGTTTACATAGTCAACTCAGCACATAGAAATTTATGAGTGAGCACAAAGTAATTAACACGTCTCAAGCCGCTGCCCTTTATAGTTCGCTGTATGTTGCTTGGGTAAAGTAAATGGTAAAAGCTTAAATGTTCACTTTAATGGCATAATAAACACATTTACTGTCGAGTATACTTATACACTGTATTCCAATAGGAACAAAGTACGGACAATATGGAATATTAGGACTAACACAACGTAATATCTAGAGGAGAACATATTATTCTGTTTACACAAGCAAAAATAACCGCATGTAGCCTTGTAGGCATTACGTTACGCAGAATAAAATATTATGTTGATTCCAACAATGTAGTTATAAGGGCGGGTGACACTAATTAGCGGAATTCTTTTCTAAACAACGGATTTTCAATGCATGTTAGCAAAATATCTACCTGCACCTTTTGTAAACACGTACAAAATACTCCTACGCAGTTGATATACTCGCTTACGCTTCACTGATATCAAAAATGTCAAAACAAAACAAGTACATGTAACTTGAATAGAAACTTTACCACGCAGTTGAATAAATATACAGTTACATAAGTTAAAGAGAACAATTCAATATATGTACAAATCTCATGTATGTACTACATAAACATGACATTATGCACATTATCTTAATACGTAAAACGATCTACTCTAAGCAGACATAGGTAGATATTTTAGTAATTTAGCACTAAACGCATTAAACCCAAAAATATTTGAAGAATAGATTAAAAATGTCTCCATATCACATTGCAGGGAAATGATTCCACATTGTTATATGTATTTTGAGGAACTGCAGGCAGTATATAATCTATCTATAACACTAGTATAATGTTTATGTACGTAAAGGTATGATATATAATTTTAAACTACAAATTACGCTTAGCAACTTTAAGTGTAGATTTCAATCTTTCATCGTGTATGTAAAACTGGTAATAGTTTAGGTAGGATTGTAGGACATTGAGACATTAATTCTGCATTCCTGTCCCTGGCTGTTGTGTCGTGTTTTGTCAACGTCCTCAACTGGAGCTAGTCGCTATGTGAGACAGCAACTCGTCCAAATTAGGCAATTATTAGACCTCACCAAACCTGAGTGCTATTAATTGTAACCATTATAAATATATTCATAACTTGTTTTAGTTACCTTGTTGAATTATGCGTAACTCCTCGTATGTTACCCGATGAACTGTGTAATTTTCCCTGGTTGTAAGTAATAAGTACCTATAGGAACTGTATGTAGAGGTAATAAGTAAAATTGGATGAAAAATAGTTTGGGTCCTGAGTCTTGAGCACTCTAGATTTCCCTCTAAAGTAGTTCAATTCACTTCAGATCAGTTTGATGCAATTCAATTGAGTAGCTAAGCCATTATCATGTGGAAACTTTCCCAGCACCCGAACCGTATAGATACTACTACATGTTATATAGACTATAGACCTCACACCACCACACTTGCCCTTTTCTTTTATACTTACATCTCACATACATGGCCAATATTTTATATCTTACAAAGTTTCCTTTCCACACATTGATATTCAAACAGGACTATCGAACCGACCGAAATAGGAGAACTCCTCTTTTTCCTTTCCTCTATCTATAACAGGTAGAAAGAATCTAGAAATTTCTCAGATCGCGATCAGATGCATATGTGATAAAACGCAAAATGATTGGCTATATTCCCTGTTCGGAAAAAATGACTAAAAAGCCTTCATTCACTAGACTACTCTACTTATTCGTATATTTTACCCACTTGAGTATTGAGTGTATGTATGTGGCTACCTACTACATATGTATATCGAAGACAAATAGCCTTTCACCGCAAATCATAAACCTATTATGAACCTTTTCTATTCAAAACCTCTTTTATGTGAACCACATCCCATTTATATTCTAAAACTACTAGTAAATAGTAGTACAAGTAACGTTGGTACGCTGAATGTTAATCATTTGTTTTTAAAATGACTTTCCTTGTTGCATTTATCAAGCTACAATTTGTTGATATTGTTTCAAGATGTTATCAGTTTTCTAATGCTTGTAATAAAGTAAAATCATACACTTTGCTTAAAAGTGTTTTGCATACATATTGTAATTAATAATCTTAGAAGTCCCTTTATTGTTGTTGACAAATACTTCACCACAAATAACACTTCAATTACACGATAAATTAACGGCAACTTATTTCAAACATTTTCCCCATCACTATCTAGCTAAAGGTAAAATACACAGCACGAGATTTAGAGTACAAAATGCTATACGCGAAATTGTAATAATGTATTGCAAAATACCACAGTACATAATATTAAACCAGTTTTTACTAGTATTTATTACGTTTGTGTACTATTTCAATGCATTTAGCAGTTTTGGCACATGAACGATTCACGTTGTTATTCTTCTCTACACAATGTCTTGTATCGTATTTTAATAGATAAGCGAATGATACACCGATTGATCTGTAGCATAAAGTCATAGGAAATAACCACTTTTGTAAATAACACATAAGTAGGAACAGCGTGTATTAATTACTCATGATGAGGAATTTCAAAAATTTTGAGCTATTGCATTCTGAATTGGATGATACTGACAATTACTATTACTTAGAGTATTTATTTCGATTACTATACGCTATGTACTTAGTAGGCATGGACATCAAATCATAGACAATTTGTAATATACCTTTTGTGACTTTTAGCATTATGGTTTGCTGTAAATAGACAGTTATCTTTAAAACTGTATTAGAACAAATGACAAATCTATTAATACATACAATCAATAGTTTGATTACCAAGTTATAATAGGTCAGCATAGTCATATCGCCTTTGTTATTTATTGTGAAAGATTTTCTTGTTTAGAGTTTAATCAGTTTAAAACAGAAAGATGAAGAGAAAGTATAAAAGGACTTAAAAAGAACAGATCACAGGTGCACTTGAGTGTTTACAACTTTTGCCAATAACAAAGATAAGAGAAGCAAAGCAAGGAACTGTACTGCATGTCTTCTTCACATCTTGTCAATAACATTAGTGTTAATAAATTAGATGCTGTCTTTTGTATTATATTGTAGTAAACGTAATTGTTAGCCCGTTTACATTAACTTTGCATTGCTATTAGTCGCAGTTCCATTTGTTTGTTTGTCTGGCGTGGTGTGGAATATCCTCCTAACTATTTATCTCTACTTACTTTTCTCTTGATTTTCTCTCTTCAAGAATGGAAACCTTTAAAACTTAAAATGAATAGTCAATAAATATAAATTTTCTTATAGATGATATGTAGTAAATGAAACAAAGGGGATTGCTGTGTCTTTCCATTTTCCCATCCTTACAAGACTAATCGACTGATTGGACCACTTCCGAAAACTTGTCGCTTTGTTTCAGCCAAGGCCGGGGAAAGCGTTATATAGAAAGGAAGTAGTCATTAGCCAAACCGAACCATAACAGGCTACCACTTTCTACCTTTCCCTTTCCTCTACATTACATGACTTCGTCTTATATGGTATGGAATGGGATGTCGAATTTGTCATTGTAGTATTTAGTTCACAAATATTGAATAGAGAACAGGAACAAACTGTACATACATATTACACACCCTAAAGAACAAAGGCTTTCCTTTCCTCCTTCCAGGCAAGCCCAAAGAGCCTAAAGACTCAACCAAACCAGGTACACATAAACAATACACATTAATTTAGCCAAATGGTAATGTAGACTGTTAAAACCATTTTGTCTATGCAATTTCGTACATGCATTCATTCTATTAACTGATACATAATGCAATACAACCCACATACTTACATAGATTGTATGTACACAGTATCTTTATGTTACATCTAGTATTTTGTACATGAGTAGAATGAGCAATAAATGTAGCCAGTGCAATTTAGAAAGGTATGCATGTTTTAAGTTACATAAATAGAACCTCACATGCCTGTGTGTGATGGTAATGTAATAGAAATGACAAACGAAACCTATTTCTGAAATCTCTTTTGAGAATCAAAATATAAAGGCACATACTCATACAAACAACTAACCACCGGTTAAATACTATATTCCACAATGTATACTTTCAGAATATGGTATCCGGCAATAAGTACGTACTGGACGAAATCATAAAGTTAGCTACGTAAAATCCTATACAAAGTTATAACTTTGTATGCATAGGATTTTACTTTGAATAGCATCACCATATAAGGTGGTGCTATTCATGTCATATGTTGCAAATTATTGTATTTGTTGTATAATACTACCTGTTAACCCGTTTATGTTTAGCTAGCATGTAGCAAGTTGCAGCCAGTAATGTCATTCATATATGAAAGAATACTTTCGTAAAATATCTTACGAATGTGTTATTTGCTGAAATTGTAGCAATTTAATGTAAATTGTAACAATTTTCTACTCATTAATGTATTATGGAACCCTTTGCAAATTTTTAAGTATAATATTATAAAACTTGCAACATAATTCGTATAGGTTTATTTAATTGATTTGTATAAATATGTATCTAAATGTCTTACTTCAAAATTTAATATGTAGGAACTTGTTCAATGTGTTTGTTATAGCTTAGGTACCCAAGGAACGGATTCCAGGATTTAGTTAGGAATCCCGAATTCCCTTGGGAGATAGTGGTAAGTCCTTGGATTGTATTATGGATAGGCTGGAGAAATGTATATGAATACAAGTTCCTTACATATATTGTATTTGTATTTTGTATATGTATGAAAGTCAATGACGAAGTGATACATATTACAGTATGTAATAGTATTGTTCACAACTCAGAAGCAGACACATCGATCTTATTTCTCAAGAATGCAAATTCTGCATCAACAGTGTAGCGTATCTGTATTGTACTATGTAAGAAGTATTTATTTACAATTGTACCTATTGTAACTAGTTAGCAAGTCAGCAGTATCCGTATCTATTATTACTATGTATGTAGTATGTACGTAAGGATATATTACATGTGTTCTGTTCTATCTCGTAGCTGTACTGTACTGTGTAGTTCCTTATAAGTACTCCAACTCGTAGAGTTAGAGCACTAAAGTGAAATTCAGAACATCGGATCGCACTAGTCCTTCTATTTACAAGTAGTTGAATAGTTGAATCTTGAATCTCTTTTACTTTACCTCATCCTCAGAGTCCTCAGAGTCGGACGTAGCCTATCTTATGTTATGTTAAGTATGCATGTATGCATAGCATTCTATTAGATTTCTTTCTGGTAGTTGGTAGTTACTAGTTTTTTATATTTACTAGTTTTAGTACATACTGTACAGTATATGTTGTAGCAGCAGAAGTACAGATACAATAAAGATAGAAAGCAAGGCGAGACTACAAAGTATGCAAAATTGGGGAAAGACATAAAAGTGAAGATGCTTTAAAGTCGGCCGTCCTCCGTTAGAAATTCAGTTTCTTTCTCTGCCCTTTTATACTGTATTGCATTACATTCCCCTATATTACATTACACGGTCGATAGGTAACTTAAACTAGTTACACTACACTGTACTACATTGCATACATAGCATATGTAATGCTTATCTGTATAATATGTACATTGTTACATGCATCTACATTATACAGATCCAAGAACAGATAGAATTCCCATAAAAATGCATACCTACCAACGTAACATAACTAAATAATCGCTACCTTATATTTGTACATGTACATACATAAGCCACAACTGTATGAGTGTTATATGCATTTTTAACAAGAAAATCTAGCACTGTAGTATATACATGAACTATATACACATATATTATGTATGTATTGTGTAGAAGGTAACAGTAGCACACTAAAGAGAGGACAGAACACAGGAAAATATTTATTACCATCTCATCATGTATAGATAAGGAAGGGGCGAGCAAGAGTGTTATGTTATGTGTATGTAGTACAATATAATGTAAGTGTAAAAGTGAAAGTGTAGTTTCCCTTGCCACAGGAGGAAGAAATAGCTACTTATATTCATTCTATTGTGTAAAATGTCTCTTTCACTCTGTCACAAGCTTTTCATCCACAACAAAAAGAAGGAAAATTGAGAAATATCTTTTTAACTGCATACATGTTATTGTTGTCTACTCTCTCTATGCGCACGTTGTAAATACATACCTGTTATATGACAACTTCCTCTAACATCTGTACTTCTGCTTTCTATTTACACAAAATAATGTTACACTTTTCGTGAAAGCCTTAAATGGTTAAGTGTATGTACGTAGTACTTAAATGGTGTCTGTATGTAATAATGTAGTACAATGTTGATCTGATTGTTGTTTGCTTGAGTGGACACACATTATATTATACCGGTAATTCACAAAAACCACAGAGAAGACTATATATTAAGTATACGCATATATATTGTGTTGTATATTTGTGGTAGGTATGTAGTATATTTGATATCTGTTGCCGAACCACAATTGATTAATGGTGGATGTTATATATTTATGTATATAGTTGAAAGTTGTTTTTTGCAGTGATGATAATGATGATGGTTCTGTTTCTGATGGCTGGCTGATAGATTATTATAGGTGGGTGAAAGATGGAAAGGAAGGATTATGCATTTAGGAAGGAGTAGCCGATTGATTGTAGTAGTAGTGTAATATGGTGCACTGATATTCTATGTAACATTATTATAGAACGTATTTACGATATGATTTACTAGAATATGTGTATCAATAATCTTTTGATTTCCTGTTAAGGCTAGTACTACAGATATGATGTGTGTTTGTGTAGGCCAGGCCAGAGTAATAATATAGTATGATATGAAGGTAAAGATGATGTGAACTATAAACTATAACGATAACGATAACGTATCCTAAAAAAGTAAATAGATAGTAAAATTGATATTCTTACCCGTCTCATGACACGTAGAGAGAATGATGAGGTTTTCATCTTGCCCCTTTTTGTGTTATCGCAGAACGAGAAGACGACAAGACAGGTTAGACGATTTAGGTTCTTCTTTTTGTGAATGAATGGATTGGATAGATGAAAATAGTTGAATCAAGAGAAAGTCAAAGTCGAGTCTGTAATAGTAAGTAGGTATATAGAAACTGCTCTGGAATGTATATATATATAATTTGGCTTTAGTAGCTAAAGCTAACTTATTCCTTTTTTGCTGTTTACGTTACGTTACGTTTGGTTAACTGAAGTTTCCTTAGTGTGGTATGGTATATGTGGTATCGTATCGTTTGACAAGAGTTGTGCTGTGGTGTGTCTGTCTGTAGAGGTAGACTTGTAGACTTGTAGACTGTGAGGAATTGAATGTTCAAGTTCAACTCTCTTTTTTACTGGACTGGTTTTGTTTGTCTAGGTATACTTAGTATGTAGTATGAAAAAGTGGGGACTGCCAACTGCCGACTGCCCTGCTTTCTTTATTTAAGTAAGTAGTAAGTAGTACAGTACGTACGTTCGTTACGGTCTAGGTGACCAGAGCCGAAGAAAGGAGAACAGATGAGAAGTATTTGTAAGTAAGTACAGTAAGTAGCAGAATGTGAGAAAGAGATGAGGAATTACTCACAAACAACAGTAAGAGAGTGAGAAGTCAACTGAACTGACTTGCTTTCAACTCGAGCAACAGTAGATTCTGGATTCTGGACTGCACTGACTGAACTGCAACTGAACTGCCTCCTCGCTTTGGCAAGCTACTATTATACTTTAGCCTACGTTATGTTACGTTACGATTACGTTACGTTAGTAAAGCTCCCTCCGAGGATGCAACGTGTAGGTAGTAGGTAACAAGGTAACAAGAACAGCTCTTTGCTTTGTTGATGTTTTTGTTGTGGAGCGATTAGGATAGCTCTAGGTACAAGAAAACTTGTCACCCCAAGTTCAGCAAAACTCTACAATAAGGTTTTCCTAAGAAATTACTTATAAATTTATGTACAAGATTCTAGAGAATTACAAAATAATACATAAGTAAGCACAATACATATTTAAGAATGGGTTAGATGTACTTTGTAGTATTTTATATTAAGATGGACAAGTGTCACAATACTAAGAAGAGGATAAGACAGAATTTCAACTTTCAGTATCTGTAGTAGTGAGTTTAGCAAGGAGAGATGTGCCTGGCCTGGGCTGGAAAGAGGCGCTATGTATTTGTAAGATCTTTATGGGAGCTGACATGAGTAACCGACAACGAGAATGTATGAGTTCGTCTCCTGGTCCTAGTTCTATCCTAGTAGTACGAGTAGTAGTAGCTTTCCTGTCCTTAGCTCAAACTCAAACTCAACCCTTTCCTATCCCTATTCCCTATACTATTACTATTACATTCAGTTCAGCTCAGTCTGAAGTCTGAAGCTCCGCTTTCTTTTCCTAACGATAAGTTCTTGGATTCCCTTCACTACTTACTTACTTTACTTACTCTTTACTATGTCATTCTATACTGTGTATGTATATAAGGCAGTATTATCGTACGATACGACGGGAACTTTGGTTTAGTTTACTTACTAACTGTAAGACATGGTAGTAGATATGTAGTAAGATTCATGGTATGCTATATAATAGTAGTTTGCATGGTAGTACTATGTAGTAGTAGTAGTTTTCCATTCCTTCCAAAATACACGGACGCTCATTTACGCAAGTCCCGGCTTTTCTCTGGCCCTGGTATGGTTTGGTTTGGTTTGGCTTTCTAAGGTTCTTCTTCTCTAGAATGTAGTATTATTGTGTCGTAGGTACTTAGAAATAGTTAGTTTAACCATAGCATGAACATATGTATGTATGTATGTATGTATGTATGAGATGATAGCTAGTAGTATCAGTAGTAAGTATGTGTGTACTTACAACTTACATTAGGACTTGCATTGTGTTGTGCTGTGTATTGTAGTACCTAGAGACGTGCCATAGTGTACAATGTAATAGTACTTCTACAAAATGTACGGTTTGGTTGCTTCTCGCTTTCTCTCAGACAAAACATAACACCAATTTCTTTTTCTTTACTTAGCCTTTTCCTCAACTTTTCTCCCCATGCTTGTTTCATTGCCACAGGCTATCATAAGCTAGATCCAACAGCCAAAGCAAGCGAAAGTCAAGCCAGAGCCAGAACCAGAGCCAGAGCCGGGGAAAGCGAAAGAAATAACAAAAATGAAAACGAACCCGGACAGGACAGGTCACAACAGAACACTAAGGATCAAATACATTGCTTGCACAAAGTAAAAAAAAGTATATCACTCTCAGACATCGTTTCGTATAAAGTGAAAGCACTTTAAGGAACGGTACAGCATATACATATCCATCCATCGCTACATTTATCTTCTCTGGTATGGTAGTAGTAGTAGTAGTGGAATGGAAAGCAATCTGAAATCGGGAGAAAGTTAAAGTTAAGGTTAAACTAGATACAGTCACATTGTATGGACGCTACAAAGAAAGAGGTACATAGCCATACCATGGGTCATTGTATGGTACAGTATTATGTACCCGGTATAAGGTTATGGTTTGCTTTTCTGGTATGTTACATTGTGTCTCGGTTACTATGACCTTTTCTTTTGCGTATCACTTATGGACAGTGAAAGGTCCGCCTGGGCTCCCGGTTTGGTCAGGGCTGCCGGATGAAGGTACAAATGAAGGATAAGATGTGAATAGCCATCAAAGAGACATTGACAAATAGACATTTTACTTTCTCTATAAGCAATCTATGTAATCTCTTCAGATATAACTACATACGAGAATGTAAAGTGACGGAAGGGTCGTCAAAGAGTAGTCTAACACTGCACAAATGTAATAAGGGATCTTTATTGGCTCCTTTCTCAATCCTTTCTCGGGCTTTCGCTTTTCTCTTTGTATGTAGTAAATAGTATCTACTATCTACATACATACAAATATGGTACAAAACTACATTGAAGTTGTTTTCTTCCAATTTTTTCTAGTAGATTCTACTTCTGCGATACTACTACTACTACGTACGAGGTACTCTTTTTCTACTAATGTACAAGCAAGGACTAAGGATATACATAAGGACAGGACAGAAGTGAGATTCTATCTAAGTTTAGAACAAGTTTAGAGCTGGCTGATTCTGGCTAACTTTTGAAATGCTGAAGTGTACTGTGTACTGCAACTGCAAGTGAATGGACTAGAGGAGAAGGATAGCAAGAGAAAGCAAGAGAAAGCACAATGTAATGGTATGACAGAGTGAACTGAATCTGTTGAGTGTGAGACGCCGCCTGGCCTGGCGATTGCCTTACATAGTCAGTTCAGTCAAGAAAGTCAAGTCAAGTCACGCCAAGGTTCCAGTTCAGTTGAAAACTTTCAGTACAGAGGATATAGAGCCGATGTGAACCGAGCTGAACCGATGGGAAGGAAGGGAAAATGTTCCTGATCCTGAATCTGGAGAAAATTCACATCCCATCACATCAACTTCCTTTCTATCCTATATAGGTACTTAGAAAGGCACCTACAACACATAACATTACGCTACATAGTACGTATAAACTCAGATGCATTATTATAGAAAGATAGCAATCTTTTTGGTATTAGAGTCAAGTCAAGGCGACTCCAGGGCAGCGAGAGTTAACGTCTTACAGTCGGACCTTAGAACAATCAACGATACAAACAATTTTGTAAAATTCTTTGAGTAGCTCACATTTAACATTTTTGATGGAATTTTTTCAAGACTCACTAAAATGGGGTCTGTTGTCAAAAGTATCCTAAGATAAAAGTTGTGCTAAAAGCTGCATTCTAAATTGTGACAGTTTTGGTGTAAGCCCCTTTTAATTGACAGTTTTGAACAAGACTACTATTAATTTGGCATTTTAAGCTATAAACAATTTTCAAGTTGTGACAATTTTGGACACCTGTACTACTGACCTAGTTTTCATATATAAATATTTGAACACTCACGAATAAGCACCAATTTACGAATTCTTTGCAAAACTATTGGTGACAATGGCAGTTCTAAGGTTGCTTTGGGGAACTTTGGGATAAATACTTTAGGCCATGCAAGGAATCGCCTTAAAAAGGTCCTTCTAATATATGTGGACATTGAAGAAAGAAGTATCCGCGTGTCTGGCTGAATGTATGGAATAGAAAACCTTTAAGACGTTTTCATACCTACACAATGAGTATGGCACTTGTTCTGTATTGCATTGCAAACTATTGTATTGTATTTCAGTGCATGCAATATCCTTTAACATTAAGTTAGTAATATCTCTGTTCATGAAAGTGAAACTCCATTAGTTCTACTACTACTCTCTTTAGCTATTGTATTTAAGTACGTGGCTCACTGCGTATATCTATCGGATGTAAAGGGAAGGATGTATATATTTTGCTTAATTTGCTTAGTGCATAGAGAAATTCGAAATTTGGTTTAGCCAAGCCAA
>JAQFYC010001092.1:0-40038 GCA_034694165.1 Tomocerus mixtus | reverse complement strand
TAGTGCAGGCAGACAGACAAACTCCAGCAGACGGATAGATACTACTTAACAAAAGTGAGCTCTGACTTTCAAAGATTTAAGTGGATGGGTGAATGGGTTGACTTTGACTTTGACTGGAGTAGTGAAAAATAAAAGAAGTCCTTCCGATGCACTAAGTAACAGAGACCCGAACCCGATTCATACAAATCCAAACCAGAAAGGAGCTCAGCTCAGAGTAACCGAGACAAAAAGGCAGAATTTCAGACATTTTTCCTTTAGCTTCTGCTCTACTCAAGTGAAGTGAGCTAAAGTTAATTTATTTCCCTCTTATGAACAATGAGTGCCTCTGTGCTCTGCTGCTGTGCTGTGGCTCTGCCCTATGAAATAATATAAGTTTAGAAGAAGCAGTACAGTAATATGATTATCTACGTATTTTTTCTTGTAAAAAGTGCCACTTTGGTTTGCCTACATGAGCTAGTTTGGTTGGTTTCCCTTTCATTCTTTAATTTTAGAGATTTCCTATAATAATTTTATGTAAGTAATTCAAGTGAAAGTTTTTACTATTATCTTATTATATTGATAGTAACTAACGTAAGTACATAAGTACATAACAAGAGATCTGTTCCGCTGAATATTTAACTATGTATAGTAAAGATACTACATGCATACAAGGAGAGATAGAAAAGCTTAGGGTATGTAAAATATGGGCATAAAATGTAAAATATGCAAGATAAAATAAAATGAACAGGGACGGATGAATTTGCCTTGAGTGAGTTTCAGTCAGATTGCACGGAATTATTATTTTCAAGATCCTTGGCGTATACATAATATATGTATGTACTTTAGTTAATACATAAATACTTACAGTGCGTTCTTGTATTGTAAAATTGTAACTTGTATAGGATTTGTGTTGTTCTAAGGATAATAATACGATAAGACGTATACATATCAAATCCAAAGAAACCTACTAGCTACTACTTTTTTACCTCTACCATTCACCTACAGATAACTATAGTTTATTTTTCATTTTTGTATATAACTGTAGCTATATAGCTACTACATTCTGGTAGCAATAATGATTGCTCTTGCTTTTTCTGTTGTTGTGTCTTCAGTATAAAAAAGGAAGAAAGCCTTGATGCTCATGTTAAGTTACTTTCTGTTGTGTTCTTTTCTGTTGCAGTTGCAAGATGATGTTATGTTACGTTACGTTGTGTTGTGTTTTGTTATGTTATGTTAGCAGCAGGGTAAATGAGTTAGTGTGTATACATGTACATAAAAGTGGAGTCTTTGCTTGTTGGTATAAATGTAGTGCCATGTACATATGTAGATGTAAATGTAAGTTTAGGCAAGAGAATTCCTTCAACTTCATCTTACTCTACATTCTACATAGCAGAACACTTCCATAGATGGTTAAATTCGGAGCAGGCCAGGCCAGGCAGACCGGCAGACAGACAGACAGACAGAAGAGCAAATACATTCCAACTAAACTAACGTAAATGGTAAAGTAACTTCACTTCAGTCAGATCTCAGATGTACAATGTTCGTACATGCATTGCATACATTTATATCTTCTTTTCCTTCCTAACTTAACTACCTTCAAAAAACATGCGACTTGTTGTTTGTTTCTTTTGGTTAGTTCACTTCACTTACGAATACGAACGACATTCACTTTACTACACTTCATTTCGTGCTATACGAAGAAACAGAGTCTCTTTGCTCTGGCTCTGGCTTGAAGAAGAGAAGAAATTACATAATATTATACACAGATAGACAAAAGCAGTAGCTTAGCTTAGCAAAGAAGAATACAGTCAGAAGTGTAAGAGATAAAAAGAAGAAAATTGAAGCCAGAAAAAGAAACCCAAAGCCAAAGGAAAGGAAACCACATAGTGCATAGCACTTAAGTTAGTTAGTTAGCACTACATCACAGAGTATTACTCTGGAGAGATGAATGGATAGATTTGAGCTGAGCTCATCCCATCTCATCCTCATCTTATCTAGCCAACTGATAGCAAGGAATTGCTTTGTCAGTCACTCAGTCAGTCAGACACCGTCACGTACGTACGTATATTTTGTGCTACTCACTATTGTACTGATATAACATAGGGATACCTTGTCTTGTATGTAGGTACTTGTATGTATCTTCTCCACACTCTGGCACATTATCTATGTGTACGTAGCCAACAAGCTAACTAACTAACTGCTAACTCGGTTATATTTTACTCCACAAGGAAAAACGCAAACAACTGTTCTGCCTTCGTCCAATGTATTTGTAATACAATATAAACCTAATGATATAGAATTTGAGAATTTGCTTCTGTTCTGTTACTGTTGCTTTACTCTATCTTTTTTATAAGAAGGTGTAAAATAAAATATAACTACAAATAATATAGATTCCTGTCTGTATAGTTATATCATATTATGTCAAGTGGGACGTGCAAAGGAAAGTAAAGGAATCCAATCGTAAAGAGAATACTTACGCACCAGTAGACAATAACACACCTACTGTATATACGTGGTCGTACAGCCATACATAATAATACAGTAGCTCGCTTGTGATTAGCCAACCTGTAATATAGATTCCATAGAATGTTAGACACCTGCTGTAGAAGTATGTATTATGTATTTATATGCATAGTAGACTATAGATTAGATGCTGAACAGAAACTGAGAATGAGCAGAGCAAAGAAGCAAAATGAGCTTGTTGCTCTTTTTCTATTTCTTGTCTTGTTTTCTCTGCATTTTTCTTGTCTCGCTCCTACTGAGTGTGTTCTGTATAGCTATAAAGCTACATGATATAAAATTACATTCTTGCATGAGGTTATGTATTTACTAGTTTTTTGCAATGTAAGTATTTTCTATTATGTACACTAGGTTTCTAGGTATATAGTATGTAACAGCATACCATGCCTATGTATTTGATTACTTTATGTATGTGCACAGTAATATACATACATTGTATTATGCATTTACATAAAGGAAAATCCTTTCTTGCTTTCTTGTGCAAGAAATCTTGCTGTTGTGTTGTATAAATTAATTTGGCTCCCTTATGGTTGATTCAGTTTGTAAATCAAGTAGACCAGTACAGTAGATCAGTCTTTGTAGTGCATTCTGGTTAGGTGGGTAGTAGGTAGGTACCTAGTACCTACTATCTACCTATTTTATTTAGCTAAGGTATTTCTGTATAAAGTGTGTTTAATAGAAGACTATATTTGTATTAATTATGCTGCTGCGTGATTGCGTTGCTTACCTTTCTTATGTAGTTAGTTACTTAGTTGGTAAAGATAGCTCTCATAATTAATAACATCAAAAAGAGAGTTGCTTTGGCTGGAGTAGACAAGAGGAGTCGCATCACTTCCCTCATCTTTCACTTCATCTTACATAAAGGAAACCAGACCACTCAGTCAGCCACAGCCACCAAAACCAAAACTAAAACCAGCTCAGCTCAACAAGCACCACCAAAAAGAGCAACCAACCAAACAGAACCAGAGCAAAGCAACGCACTAACACTACTGTGTTAGTAAGAACAAGAATAAAAGTATATTTTGACAGAGAAGAAGATTCTCACTGAGAGTGAATGAGACTGAAAGCTGAAGACATAAAGTAAACCAAGCAAAACAAAAACCCACTTGAATCCTATAAGGATCTCTTCTTCACCTTTCCTTTGCTTTTCTTACACTAAAGTCTAAAGGCCCCCGTGAGACATCAACTTTATTTAGGTATTGTTAACTAACTTGGAAATTACAGGGCAACGTACATATGTACCCGTACTGTACTCATCTATTATAATATGTACGCAATCTTTTAAATAGTACATACTTTACTTGTTTTGTCTGGTATGGTATAAGTAATACTAAATACCTACATACATAAATAGGTAACTTATTTACACACACTCTTGTTTTTCATTTTAAAAGTATTTCCCATATATATTATATTATATATTCCCACTTCCATTGATTTATTTCAGAGAAATGCCTATTTATGTACAGATACGTAGTAACTTATTACACAATACATAATGTTTGTTCTGTACACAGTACACACTTAACAATTCCTCACCAATGAAATGGACATTGGGGAGAACTAGTAATAAGAGAATTGCTCACGCAATGAACTTTTCCATCAGCTAAGAAAATCGTGGCTCTACCCTGGGACATAAAACGGTGCAAACAGATTTTATGGGTGAATATGATGAGATGGTTTAATTTACGCGTTTCTTTCGCTGCGCTGCTTAACGCTTAACCTTCCTTGGAGTTTCCTTTTAATATTTGTAGTCCTTTCCTCTGAGTGTTGTTAACCCTCCTGTGGATTTTCGTGTTTGAAAAAATCCCACACTAATAAAATCTTTATTCACATTCCATTCATACGGATTCCCCATGTAGTGTACATACCTATATAGTAAGTGCCTAGTTTGTTGAAGTAATGTTATGTAAGACAGATAAGTACTAACTACAATCGGTACGTAGTACAGATACATCATATACTTAAAAATAGTTCCGTAACAACATTAGTTACTATACGTATTCATATAGGCAGGCAGCCAGTATAGTATAACTACATGTGTTACGACACTAACAGTAAAGTATAGATTATACATGCATGGTATTATGTATACCTCTACACTTAATAATACTATCTTACCTTCAGTACAAACTTGCGGATGGAAGAATACTTTACATAATACAAAGTAAATCTTTCCTGTTAGGAGTTGTAGAGATGGAGTATTCGATGGTAGGAAGGCAATGCAGGGGTGTGGATACACAAATTCAGCATCCAGCCCAGAAAAACTACAAAGGCCGGGAATGCGGGAAGGGATGACTGGACATTATATTATGTACATGTTCAGCCAGAACCTTCGCCATCGAACTCGTCACGTATTCTTGGACTTCATGAGAAAAAAATGCTATATATTAAACTTAATGGCACAAATCCGAGTGCGTTAGCGTTAGTTCACTTTACTTTATACGGATACTATGTACGCTTTTCAGTAATGCATTTTGTGTGTAAGATTTAAAAAAACCGTATACATATAATAAATATTGTCCACTGAACATATAATACGCAAGTTCTACACATGAGACACAAATTGCTTCATAATACCTATGTAATATAATGATACTGAATGTACAAATATTATGCATAGTTGGTAGGTAAGCGATCGTATTTTATGTGTGTCCCTGCATATTATGTATACTTCCATTCCAAGAATGTCCATGTGATCTTCCTCCTTTAAAATTAGAACCTGTAGTGCAAGTGCAATGCAGTCAGAGGCAGAGCCGGTCCTTAGTAGGCACTTTGTGAGTGACTCTTCTATAGATAATGTCTATTTATCAAATGTTATGGGCAAGTCAAATCTTTTCTACCCTTTCAATTCCAAATAAAAATTACACGGGGCTTATTATAGCCAGCTCTGTTATGTTAGCCATTTTGTGAAAGAATATCTCGAAGCTAAAGAAAAGTCAGACAAGGAAAATTATCTACGGATGTGGGAGTATTTGTCTCCGTGTCTCCTTCTCTCTATTCAGATCTTTTCTGCCTGTTCTCATCTCACTAAATGGCCATCATACTACACACACCTATTATAAAGGAATCTTTTCGTGATCTGTTGGAGTTGTATTTTGTATTTGGGCTCATGTCTTCTCTTTCACATTCACATAATCCATTGTACTTATTGTAGAAGTATGTTATGTATGTATAGTGTGGTTTGATTTTCTTTATTTAAACTGAGAGAACCTTTTAACAAATATTTAGGTACTCCACGAAAAATCACATAATATATTTAAGGAGTAATATACTATAATGAATATTCGTTTAAGGAAAGGTGTTCTACAGGGTATGATGTAGACGCCCCGAGCATAGCTTACTTACAGATACAATACAACCACAATACTACGTAACTAACTAACTAAAAGTTAAAAGGACATAGAAGTTGCGTTACGCAACCCTGTCCCATCAAATAAACTTACACTTTACACAGGGTGCGTCCCTTATTTCGTTCACAACAATGACGAGTTACATTCACTGCCCAACTTTAAAATAACTGGCATGGCTTGGCGATAAGTGAAATGTAGGAACTGAATCAACTCCATGGCTAAACTATTCTCTTATGTCCTTTCTAATGGCCTAAGGCCATAATACGAGTGGCTATGCTATTTTAATACGTAATCATGCACAATACACACACACACATTGTATTGTAAGTATAGAAAAGGATGCTTAGGCCGGTAGACGGTAGACCTGGAAGGCATGCACAGCACACTAGGAGAGAATCAGCCTAACGTCAACAAGACAGAGAAACCATGCATTTACATTTAAATCCTAGCACAGGAAAGGATATCCAAAAACGACGAAAAGTAAAACCAAAGCTAAGACAAGCCAAACGTAAACCATATTCAAATATACGGTAGGGATGTGGATGAGATGAGAGTTTATATGCACAACACAACATAACACACACTCTTTCACATTAATCTTAACAGATTCTCATTTCTATTCATAGAAAAGGGAGTCTTACCATTAGTTAAAAGTGCCTAAGGATATTTAACTGTTGGAAAAAGGGCCATCACCATCACATCACACTCCACTTCCACTCCTAGCTAATTCTTTTATCCTCCTTGCTCTGTTTTACAGATCCTTCTCAAAATATATTGCCTAGGTATATACATACTTACGTTATATATACAGATTCTGACCTGAGTACAGATTACAGATATAAGAAATATGTACAGCTGCATACTTAAATAACCTGGAATGCAATATATATTGTAGACTTTTCAGAAAATCTAATACATTACCCAGTACATTACAAATTCACAAAATTACTGATACAGGAGTATGTTATGTACCGATACCGATATATTAGCTTTATGTTATCTCCTCTTCTGTAGCTTATGATTAGTTAGTCAAGTGTTGTTGACATTGTAAGAAAATGACTTCCTCTATACCTTGGAGGTATATAATTAAATTTCAAGCCAAGATATGATTATAGCATGTACTAACTTGTAAATCTAACTACCCAAAAACCAATAAATCTTTGAACAAATTCTGTGATATCCATCAACGCAATCTCTATAGCAAATCCTTTGTAAATACATTAACATTACACGTAAAAGAATTTATAGTATATGAAAAGTAACTACATTACATGTGTAAATAAGTACTAATACATACAGTACAAAGTAAAAGTACATTAAGTTACATACACCGCACCGCTCATGTAAATGCAGATATTCCATTTACTTACACAGTACAACAGGTACAATGTAAATAGGATCTGGTATCTATCTGTCTATGATTGGACAGGATTTTACTGCTTTGTATGGGCGATGGACTACAAATTCTATAAAGATGAGTAGACAGATAAAGAAGCAATAGTTTAAATATTTAACTACGAGGATAATGTGTGGAGAAAGAATGTGAATGGAATCACGATTTAATCCAAGTGCTCATTCTCAGGAAGACGTAGACAGGCAATGCATGGAGTGAAGTCTTATTGTCAAGTACACGAATTTACGAACATATAAAAAGTTGACTAAACGGGAGTGATAAATGCCCTGGCGTGCCTCACTGCACCATCATTAACCCTAAATTACCATTTGACACTTGACAAGGTTATCTTACAAATAAACTCTTGAAATGTTTTCTCAATCTCAGTCTAGACATCTAAACTACATATGCAATTTGAATTTGAATAGCTGTTTAGATTTAATTCAGGAATACATACATTCATTATCATTTTTATCCGGTTAGTTGCGTATACATTTTCTTATCACAATATCACATTTTCTTATAAGTACAGTACACTTAAATACTAACACCGTGAATGGAAAAATCGTATTTATTATATACTATTGTAATCCTATTGCTGCTAATAGCTAAGTAAAAGCATCAAATTCCAATTTACTCCCTTTACAGTACTATTGCATTATGGGAAATAGTATCGTTGAGTAATAAATCACCTCATAAAATATTAATAACCATCTGAAATGTGAGTAGGTGTAAATATCTAATTATTATAATAAGGGAGTGAAAAGGAAGAAGAAATCGTGTGTTTGCATTAATACGCTAATTTGTGTCAGTCTTCCAATTTCTTCGAAAATGCAATCTCTGTTGTTTATGGACATGAGACTCTGCGGCCTTTTTGAACATTGACGTTTTTGAAAGGCAATCAAAATTAGTAGTTAACCTTTCCTGGTGTATGATATATTCGTCATAAATGAATATTTAATACATAATACGTAATACATACAAAATATACCTTTTGCATCATGTATGTATATAAGCGTACTGGCTACCAGATTTAATTTGTAAGTAAGATAGGTTAAGATTACTTTTAGTTGCAGAATAATATTAAAGGCGTACCAACTATTATGTAATTGCCCATACATAGTATGCATATTTAATCATGTAAATAGACACTTAAAGACGCTGAGTGCTGACGAATTTGTATTTTTTGATATTTACAGCGGAAGGACATCTGGACGATGTCTCAATTCAGGGAAGATCGACGACGCTGTGTCTTGACAGTCGACTTTTTGTATTTGACACTCGTTCCAAGATCGTTTTGCAGCTGTACGAGAGAGCTGGAAGGCACCAGCCCAGTTTCCCACCTCGCTCTCCAGTTCCGATAGCAGCCAAGCCTCGACGTGAGCTGGAACGTCATAATAAATTTGAGACTCGGAGGGTAAGTCGCAAAGTTAATTCATCTTTCTCACTCACCCCGTTCCGCATAACTCCTTCCTTCCTCCGTGTATTACTTTATACAACTACCGCATTATACCTTACAAAATATACGGTTGCTTACGTGATCCTTCCTCCTCTTCCTTCCGTCTCTCTGTTTCTATTTCTATGCGTTTGTATGTCTTCTATATTCAATATAACATTATTTGAGTGAGTGAGTAAGGAGAAGAGGACGGGAGAGAATGAATGTAGAGCGGCACTCGACTCTAAACTAAAATAACTACATACATACAGAGGTACTAATAGACTTGAGCTAATAATATTATACTTAAGTGTACCATAGAAGAGAGCTATAACATTTAAATACCTCCATACTTTACTCTTTAACTGTATTGGCTGATATCCTAATGTTCTTTGCAGTATTAGTCCCCTTATTATATTATTACTACAAAACAAAGTAGACTCTTACTTAGGTATGTGTATAGTGTTACTATCTCTATGAATGAATGGGTGTTAGGTTATGTGACATGAGATAGGCACTTTCCTATTCCCCAGCATTCATTAACAGATTAAAAGCAGAGCACCAGGCACAGGACACAACAGCATAAAAGTAATGCTTCGTTGACTTTGACTTTTGCTATTACAGAGCCTGACTTTGTACTGTTATGTAATTCTGTCCTACATATATGTATGTACATACTTATTTGTATTTTCTACGAATGTATGCAGTATTAATAGAAATAATAACACAAACAATACATACGTATAAATATATGAATTCTGGCAAAGTTAAAGCTCTGTACTGACTTACATGGCACTTACATTGGTATGAAGGAAAGTAGTTGAGTTGCCTATAAGCGTTATAATAGTGCATTAGTATTGAGCTTTGGCCTTTCTTTGTGCCTTGAGTTTAAATGTAACTTCAGTAAATGCATTACATTTACTACATTTGCATTAGTTTCTATGTGAAAGTAGTTTGTGAATGTAAAAGCAAATGTTTGACTATTTTTTGGCATACGTGTGTGTATGAATTCTTTCTCTCCTTTTCCCGTTTATTAAACGTATTCTGTTATGTTTTGGGATGTATGTCGTTTACTTCAGTTTCTCCTCTCTTAGCTCCACATAACTTACATTTAAGAGTGACAAAACAAAATATTCACTCTTGCGAAGAGAAGGAGCACAGCGTTTGAGGAAAGGCATTTCCCCTTTTCTGTTTATTGTATGTGGATACTCCAGTTTTGGTTGTTTTACTTTTACTACCGACTTGGAGGAAATACAAGGATTCTTTTATTACTTACTTTACGTAACTTGTTTATGAATGTATCTAAACAGTATCTTCCTCTGTGGCAATGCAATGGCAGGCAACAATTCACAAAGCGATAAGCTAGCATATGTGTGTGTGTGCTCATTCATTAACTAATACTACCTATAATTTGTTAGTCTAAGAGTATAGAAAGTATATTTATACTTAATTTCTTATTCCTTATATTTGCAAAAGAATTTTTAAGCT
This sequence comes from Tomocerus mixtus, assembly GCA_034694165.1. Lineage (NCBI taxonomy): Eukaryota > Metazoa > Arthropoda > Collembola > Entomobryomorpha > Tomoceridae > Tomocerus > Tomocerus mixtus. The sequence continues at coordinate 29,870 of JAQFYC010001092.1, read as the reverse complement.
TAAGTTTAAGGAATGTACATTACGAAACAGTCTTTCTCGATCCTCCCTGCCTTCTTGCCTTGACTTGACGTAGCTTTTCCTGTCCAGTTTAACAAAATGAATAATTATTTACAGCCGGCGAGTGTTGCAGCTTTGAGGGAGTGGAAATTGGATGACTATTTAGATGAGAAGATAGTTACGCTTGATAGGAAGCCTCAGAGTTCAGAAGAATTGAATCGTGCCTTGTCTTCTCCCTTCCCAAGTCAATTGGTCCAAGTTGATGTCACTGGAAAAGGTTTTGATCGACAGAAAGCCAACAGGAGATCTCTCATTATACATACAAAGAAACTTCGATCAAAGAAACGAAGAAATACTATCTGCGGATCCATTCCCAACAAAGAGTGAGTTCTTAATGTTAACCTCTACACTCTACATTTATACTAAACATAATAAGAAAATCATTTTTGGTCATTACATTTATCTGATGAATAGTAATAGGGCACATTATTATACAATAATGTTCTAAGTAGGTTTAGGATATATCCTAACGGTACTATTGTACCATAGTGCCAGTGATAAAATAACTAAGCACTCGTTGTATCTTAAATGTTATATTCATTCTAAAAAACATACTCACAGCAAGCCAAAGAAGAATGCTAGATGATGGGACAAGCAATATTAAGTAACTAAAGTAACAAATCATGTTTACAATGTCATTTAATGTACTAAATACGCAATGAACCACTCGGTGGGGCGCTTTCCTCTAGAAGTAATCTACCTGCAATAAATGAGTCAAGAAATGAATTCAAGATTAAAATAGCTGACAATAAGTCAGGCTTTACTGGGGAAGGGTGGTGCAGTCAACAAATTGTATGCGGCTCAACCCGTACACTTTTATACAGTTTCGTAGCTTTAAATCCCATTAACATGAGAATTTTGATTCTCAAAATGATATTCACATGCGGCTTTTAAAATATATTTCAAATTGACTTAGTCGTGAATCATTATTTAAATGTCGTATTCCCGTTCACAGAATTTATGTAACTGTAACTTGTATTCAACAAACAAAAACTTCAGACCACTGAAATTCTTTTCCAACGAACGTAGAGAAAATAAGAAAAACGGAGGAAATCCGTGGAAAGCTGATTCCAATTTAGTAGATTGCAATGGAATTCCTCTAGCCTTTGGGGAAATTTCTTCCTCATAAGGGTTTAACGAAATTAAGATATTTAAATATCCAAATAAATTAACTGATAGTAATGGGATCCTTACATCCATACTTTCCATACATACATAAATTACATAGCATAATAGTCTTTACCGCATTTGGCAGTGAGAACCCTCTTTCAAAGGAATAGCATACTTTACGTTACTTAAGGTGTATTGTAATTTTGACATAAATAACTCAGTGCCTACATAATAAGTATTCAAAGAAAAGTTTAATGAGGTGTGCCACTGTGACTTTCAGATGTGGAATCCAAACAAGCTTTAATTCTGTGGCCCCAACATCAGACAATATAAACTACGGGATTGACTCTGGACACTGGAGCAGTTGCACGAGTTCAGCCCAGGATGGTGCGGGTCCTTCTAGTTCTTCGGCTCCATCTCCTTGGGATCCTATTTCCCTCTCTACTTCCTCTGACTTCCTCTTCGACGACGAAGAACGTTCCTTGACTCCACAATTGGAAAATTTCACGGTAAGACGCATTCCATTAATTTAACATGCAAACTATAAACAACTCATAATCCACCGGGTCCGTCCTCCCAACGACAATATGTAATTACATGCAGTGAAACCTAGGCAAGATAAGAAATTAACAACTCTATAGCGTAGATTGCAGATAATACGGATTATATTTGATAAAGCCTTATATGGTTGCGTGTTTGAAATTATTTAGAGATTAAATCCTAAATTCATTGTGTTAATAATGCACTATGTTTGTAGATATGCATATTTCAGTGTTATGCATTTCTACGGATTAGTTAAAAGTAAAGCATAAATATGTGACGTCGACGTATTAAGTAAATTATGAAAACATGCATTTTAGTAGGCATACATAAATACCTACACAGATTATGTGATGATGTAATAAATAAACGAGTAACTTATGCATGAGAGATTAGTATTTAGCTGCACCTGCTGCTGGTGGTTTTTTGTAAGTATTTGTATATTAAATAGTATTTACCTTGGCTATACTATACTGTGCATCTGCTGGTATTTATAATAGTAGTAGAAGTTATGATAATAAACGGATGTGTTATGACTTGCATTACAGGATGGATTAGTCTCTGATTCGGACTCAGTTGACACGGAAGGTTATTTCACATCCTTCCGGAACGAGTGTGGCTTCCCGAAGTCTAAAAAATCCCCGAAGGAGAAGGATGACAAAGTTGTGCCAACAACGGAGAATGAATACGAACTCTTTGGAAAAGGATCGACGAGCACGACAGCCAGCTCATGTGGAACTGTCGTTCTCAGAAGTAAACCAGAACCTCCCACAAGAGCTGCTTTGGCAGATCCACTTTCAGATAAAAAGTCAATGTCACAGTCACAGTCGGTAAAAACACTTTTCTCTTTCACTTACTTAAATACCAGTTCAAGTGTCATCTCAACAGGAAGCTAAACACATTTAACTGCATTCCTATTTATTGCCAGAGATTTCATTAAAGCTGTTTTCGTTCGTGTCGTCAGTTGTAAATACCTTAATATCAAACCTAGTGTGATATAAAAAAAGTTTCTCAAATAGCAAGCGGAATTTATAGGATGTTTATTATGCATGGGGAATACTCGCTTAATACCACTTTGGGAGACATCAAAATAAATAGAACTGGGATGAAGATGAAATTGTAACTTCCTACTATTTTAGTATTGTATCTTAAAATGCAAATGTAGTAATGTAAGATTTTAACTCATTATGCTTAAAAATACTGCGCTAGTAGGAGGCTCAATGCTGTATCTCGTACATTATTATACGTGGGCGAAGTAAAGAAACATTCTAATAACCATTCTCCAAACATATTTTCCATAGACAGGTAGGTACCGTAATAGGTAATGATGAAATAAAAAGGCTCCACGTGGGTGGGTTTAGTTTTGATGATGTCGCTGCAATTTATATTTGTATTTTAAGCTACACCTCTAATGCAATTTTAATGTCAGTAGGTATTGTTTCGTTGATTGATATAGGTATTCAGTACCTACTTTATTGTAATTACGAAAATCAATCAGTATCAGTGAGCATTGTTGGTCCATATAAGAAAAATCTTAGCGTGCATATACAAATTAGATTAGGAAACAATAGACTATTTGTGATGGAATAAATAATCTATGTAGGGACAGGGATGTCTTAAAATTGTATTTATCTGTGCATGTATGCATAAGTAGACGAAGTAAGTACAGATATTTACGAGTCTTTGTTATAGTTTTCTTGTCACCCAACTTGTATTAGACAATACGTAGGCTGGGACACAAATAATGTTGGGCTTGTAGTTTTAGATAGACTGATATGGATTAGAAACAATGGAACTCTTAATTAGAGTAAGGATTAGAGATTGTTATGAAAGAGAATAATGGAGACATTGAATGTTTTAACAATAGGACGATGCGGGTTGGGAGGAGCGAGTGAAAAGGAAGTCCTTGATCGAATTGGTGCCTTCGTTGGTGGTGGTGACCCCTTCGCCTTCGTGTTCCTCAGGAAGTCCTCCGCCTCTGAAGGATCCTGGTCTGGTGCTGGAGACGGGAGAAGACTCTGACAGCGGGTGCCTGACCCCCAAAGCGGAGTCCTTGAATGGCGGCGGAGGGAGCGAGTACGGGACAATGAGTGACACGGACTCGGAGCGGCGGCGGGAGCTGAAGATCGGGAGCGACGTCTCCTCCCGCCCGAGCAGCACGACTTCCAGCACTGCGAGTGCGAGCAGCAGCAACAGCACATTGACTCTGACAAGTTGTGCGACGAACACGAACTTGCCCCAACCAGATGTAATCCCAGATGTGCAACAGCTGCAGATAATTCGGACGATGGGGACACCGAAGTTGGATGTGAGTCGGGAGTACTACTCTCTGGACACGGTTCTCTTGTGCTCTTCTGAAGAAGAGCATCACGACAGCGGGAGCAGCAGCAGTGAGATCAAGATGAACCTCAGTCCTCCAAACACTTCGAGCAAAGTGCGTGGAGCCAGAGTGGTACTCGATGCCAACGGAGAGATTGTCTTTTCCTCGGAAACTCTGCGACGGAAGCGTCGACAGAAAGTATCCTTCGACCCCGGAAATGCCGTCAAGCCTCAGGACTACGAGAGTGGGACAAATTACTCTCGAGTCCGGGAATCCGTTTACGAGAGAATTAAAAAAGACACAAATGAAAAGTTGTACGAGTGTATTGAGGAGATACGACGCCACAACTTGAAAGCCAGTGATGCCATGTTCGATGAAAAACGTTTTGGGATTAGCACTCCGAAGAGTTCCACACCAAACACGAATTCCAGCAGTCCGCAACCCGATGCTCTCAGCTCTAGTATCTTCAGCACAAATACAAATAACAGTAGCTTACTCTCAGCCAAAGTTCCTCCCAGTCCTAGAGCTAAAGTTAATGTCTTGCTGGAAACGGATTTGGACTCGGCCATACCACCCGAAATGCCTGCATTGAAGAACTTGTCAAAGATTAAAGACAGACTTAAAAGGAATGAGAGTTACCGCATTGCAACTGATGAGATTCCGCCGGCACCGAGACACCCGCTTCATTCCCTTACAAACTCCAATAAAAGGATGAACTTAGCCAACAATAAAAATGCAAAACGTGATATTCCAGAAGAAGATCCAGCTTTCATTCAGCAAATCCTTAACATGAGCAGCACGACAAACAACATCTCCGCTCTTCGCAGTCCAAACGAATCCTTTAGTAGATCCCCACTTTCCAAATTCGCAATGTCCATGGATGACAGACCGTCTTTCTTACGAAGAGGTAAATTATGCTACACAGATATATGGTAGTTCTAGAAAATATTTCTTATTACCCCTTATTTCCATAAGCCTCGCTAGTTTCCCACTAAAATATTCTCCAGACAATCTTTTCTTCTTTAAATCCTCACACTCCTTGCAAATGCTACCTACATTTTTATTTCATGAACCTTTTTGCATTACGTATACCTGTGAATGTTCCTTATCCTGCACTAAAAATCTACCACAAATTCTCCTAAGAAATATCCCTACTACTGATATAACTAACACAATATAAATTGCACTTCTGGTTCCTTCACATATCCACGCATTAAATCATGAATTTCATTCCAAACATCGGCATGACACTAATTATTTACTAATATCTTCTTAATTACATCTTAATTACATTTAATTAATTCTTCCCGTGTTTCTTTTTTCCACTATTCAATAAACAACTAACAACAGTATTAAAGTAAGTAATCGCGGTCCCCAATTTTTTTGCTTTGTTTAACTTGTCAGTTTGTCTTCATTTTCTCTGTTGGTAATTGGCTGTGTCACATCGTGACACTTTCTAATGCTTCTGGCTTCTTAGCTATTCCTTTTTTGTTCGCCTGTGCATTCTGCTTACAATAAAAACTAAGAACCTGCAACTTGTCTCATTTCGTCAACCAACATTCCTATCCTGAAGCTACCTAAGTAAATACACACTCACATGCTATTATCTAATACGTATGTATAACTGTAGAAATTAATACCACACCTTGTACCATTATGTAATTTCAATACCTTAATTTTCATTCCTGGGCATTCCTGGCTCATTTGTAGTTGTCAATGTTTAGCAAACAAAAAATGTAGACCTAATTAAATAGTTTTTGCATTACTTTGTATCGTTGTAGTTTGTATGTATGTTTGTCTGTAGTATGTTTTGTGTGTATTGTATGTAAATATTTAGTATTTTGTAATGTACCTCCTTAATTAACTTTATACACCTTTAAAATCCCATTGTCTTACTTTGTGGCTACCTGCGGACTGAAGAATATACATAACAGCTTATAAAACTCAGGGTAATTACGATTACCATAAGATAGGGAATAGCAAAAACAAACAATCATTAAAACACATTAAGGAAGATTAAATTATTAAGTTGTGAAACAACTTTGATAAGAGATTCTTTAGAATTTCAGTAGAGCACTAGAGCATATACCCAGAGCTTGGTTTGAAATTGGATTCGTTTCAAGTTTCAATTATTATAACATTTAACATACCAACTGTTATTAGAAATGGGTTCAATGGGCGGCTGGGAATGTTTATTTGGTATTTAATGATTTTGGCAATGGTGGCCATATGCTAGTTAAATTGCGGAGATATTTATCATTAGATTAGTCTATATAGGAATTTCTCATTCCTGTAGCCCATATTTATTATGTAACAACTATTTTATGTAAATTGTTTTTCTTTAATATATCGCACATTCGCATAGCTTGAATGTTAAATGGAAAATCGGAAATATCTTTAGTTTGGGGTCGTTACTTTATAATTTATTAATTTAATGGTTGGTGAAGGAACATTGTAGCAGGGGGTTTGGTTTATTTATTTATTGTTGTGTATAACGTCCAAGTAGTATAGCGTTATTTTGTTAATATGTGTGGGTGAATATGTAATGGAGAATAGTAATAGTTTATAATAGCACACGCTTATTAATGTAGAATGGAGTATTAAGTGTAACATGATAAGCTTACTATTTATATGTTATGTTTACTATAATTGTTTAATTTTATCATTTATCTTGGTTTGAACTGTATCCTATTTTAGAAGGACACCTTTTTATCGAACACAATGACAATCATTATCAGTTTTAATTTTGCCACATATAAGTCAAAGTGTTTATCCTAAATACCCTTTTTCTTTGTCGTGTGCCATGTACCTTGTGTAAAAATGCATTTTTCGTTGTGTATGCTATTTATTGAAACGCTTATGTTGATGGATCTTGTGTTGTATTTGGTTTTATACCTTACAACAAGCATTTGTAAATGTGATTTAGATATTTTCCTATTGATTATGTGTATTTAAATATGTTGTAAATATAATTTTGTAGAAATTATTTTATGTTTGTTTAAGTAGTATGCTAGAGGCTGTGTAAATTGCATTGATCGAATATTTATTTTGTTGAAAAGCAGATTCATCGTTCTCGCAGGCAGACTTATTAACTTTTATGATGTAGTATGTTACTTATGTCGCATGAAATGCAATACAATGCAATGCAATTTGGAACTGAACCCATGACAATTAATTGAAGTACATTAGCCGTAGTAAATTAAGTATTTACTTACATGATTATTACTGCCAATTGAGAACGAAGAATTTGGTACGCTAACTTATGACCTTAACTGCCAATTAAGACAATCAAATAAAGTTTCTGCGCATTCATTTATACTGAAAACAATGCAAACGAACTACATCGCTAATTGTAAATAGAGAAAACAGAAGACGCTAATAATAGAAGGAGCTGACATGACATTAGATCTGTATAATATGCAAATACAACGAGTCATCCTAAAACTAACGGTTGTACAGTAATGTTGGTTAATAGTTCTACTAACTGTAATGTTGGCCTTATTTGAATTGTGGGAGTCTCTGAAGCATTTTTACTAATTAATTAATACTGAAGTACAAATAATTAATTTAACATTTTACTGACCGACTTTGTTCGTTGTTAACATAACATTCCATAACACGTATATAATTCTATAGGAAACATCAAACAAAGCACCTTCCATTACTACTGTTGTTTTGTTCCATTACTTATCTTCTTGCTCGTCTTTTAGTTGTATTTGTATTGAGTAGAAATTGAACTGCACTTGCTTATTTATTTGTCACAAAAACCCCAACCAATAATTACCCAATGAACCAACCCACTTCACTTCACTTTTGCACCCTCATTTATTTAGCACAAAAAGATAAAATGATAAAGGTGAATGTAAATCATGACCAACTTATGACATGACAGAATCGCCACCAACAATGGACGAAATCGCAAAGGAGATCTATCGCTTCCGAAAAAAGTTCAATATTCAACCGAATGCCTCAAGCAGCAACCTTAGATTGCCACCAGCAACTCCAAATCGAACTTCTTCTCCGTCTGTTGCCTCCCCTTCCTCAAGTTCTTCGGTACTATCGCCAAATTCGAAAGTATATTCGTCAAAAAGTACACCGAGGAATATGCAACCCCCGTTACCGACTCCGCTTTCCAGTTCTACGCCCGTTAAACCAATTTCCAGTCACTTCCAGCGACTGTACCCAACAAGGCAAAGCTTCAATCCTTTCTCAAATTCAGCAAAGCAAAACTCAACCCTAAGATCGTCTTTGCAAGGAAATAACAAAATATATCCAACATCCGTCAATGGCAAGCCTCCTGAATATTTTTATGATCAGAAGAGTTTAGCCATGATTTCGCCAATAAGAAATTCTACACCACCAGCCCAGTTTTCATCCGTCGCACGACATCGTCCAGCAACTAGAACTAATTCAGGAACATCTTTGGGCGACTTCAAAAAACTATTGTTGGCAACTCAGAGGAAAAGAAGCTCTATTTCTGCTGTAGAAGTACTCAAACCGAGAATCGGGATGGAAACAACACTTTGAAATACAATATTCTAGTGGCATATAAAATACTTAATAAATACAACAAAATATTATTACCCTTGTACTGTAAATTACATTATACTCACAGTCTATGTCTATATCTATCTGTTAAAACAACTGTAGAAGCCCATATTTATCTCCTTCATACAACTTTCTGTTATCTTTATTAAATATAAATGTAAATCGCATATAAATTAAAATTAGTGTTAAAAAGACAAAATGTTTAATGCTAGCAAACATAATAATGCACCAATAAAATAATTTTGCTTATTGATATAAAATTGAAATAATGAAAATTATATTATCAAGTGAATATTTAATGTTAATGTTACCTACTAGATATCATGCAAAAAGAATATTAATATTACAGTAAAAAGGTATTACATGAATGTTATTTATGATATTACGTACTGTCTTACTTCCGTACGTTCCTAGTTCTTTACATATAATAATATGTCTTAATAGATACTATTTACATATAATCCTCTTATATTATGTCACTAGCTTATGATCATTAATTTTTCGTTGAACTTAGCAGATACCTTCCGTTTCGTATCGTGTATTATGCTTCATCAAATATGTGTCTTGAATTGTATAATATCCCATTATAAATGTAACCCAAACCATGCAGCGTTAGCAATATGGACCAGCTACCTTGTCTCGGCATACAAACTTAAATTATGCGTGCTTTATAATTTCTAATCTGACACGACATGCTATTCGTAAGTATTATAAATACTTTAGTTACTAAACATTGAGTTAATTAAGTGTTCAATTTATTAGTTCAAGCAGTTTGACACTTCAACCAATCAAACGCTACTAAAGTAATACAAACATAATCTAACTAACAAAATGAGAAAATGCGAAGTACTTAAAGATGTTTAATATTATTTTTTAAACTCAAATATCCAATAAAAATTGCAAAATATTTAAGTATCTCTGGTCTAGTATTATTTATTTACACACCTTAATTTTCGTCGGTTGGTTCGGAGCCAGTCATAACATAAAATAAAATGCTCCGTTTGTCGTAAATTGGTACACATGCTAAATTACTGAGGAAATATACATGACTTCCAGATGCAGAAGATGGACACGGATCTAAATCTTTAGTATTTCATCGAATAATTTTAACTAATGCATACATTTGATTATAATTGATTGCATGAGTAACACCTATGCCAAGTGCCCCAGAAATTCGTTGGGTGTATTAGACAATGTACATCAATATAATATTATGGTACAAATTTTTATCCATTTTGCTGCTATATAGATAATTTTAGAGGTCCATATATTTATTTAATAGGAACCTGTGCACCGTACGACACGGTCTTAACAAAAACTTATAAATTCACTAAATACATAGGATAGATTATCAGTTACTTATTTAGTTTCCTAAAACAAATGCTCTCTTGTCATCTACCATAATATCTCATCTACTTTATAATTGTACATTATTATTAATAGTGATATTTATTACTATTCCTATCTATTTATCCCTTTCATAATCTTTTTCTTTTTAAAATTGTCTTTATAATAATTTCCAGACTGCGGCTCATTTCAGCTATTATTATTATTATCTTAATTTGCGAAAAATATTCGTACCGAGTACCTACCTATATATTATCACTCTTGAAAGGAGTATAGAATTGATTAAAGTGCTATTTTAAATGTTTTATTTTTGTCTTTCATGTCCACTAACCTTAATTTTTACATTTTTTGTAGCATTGATAATTTGAAGAAGTATAACCAATTTTTTTAAACAATTGTAATTGCTATGCTTCTAAAGTCATTGAACGGGAAAATTGCAAATCGCCATAATATATTAATAAAAATCAATTAAACTAAAAGGGTGAATTGCCTAGATGACGCAGCACCAATAATGTTATTATTATAATATTATGATGCAAATATTACTAAAGCATTTTGACGCAATAATATCTTTCGTGGAATTAGATGTAACTATATAGTAAGTGGCCATGCTTAAATTAAGCTCTCAAGTGTGGTACTATAAAAACTATAAATGTGTATTATAGTAATATGGAAATAATAATAATATTATCATAATTATCTTTATTGCTATGTGTGCTACAATGCCATGCTGTGGGGTACCGTGTACCCTGCGGCATTCCGTTTGCTAGTTACATCGTATATTTTTTACTAACATATATATGTATTCGAGGTATCCGCCTGCTACGTTCAGATTTGTTGATGCATTAGACATTAGATAAATGTTTAATATACATATAAGTAAGTATATTGTAGAATAGCACATTATATTTATTGTGCATTCAAGTCTTTCGCAAAGATAATGTTGAAATGTAATGCCAATCTTTTATCAGTCGTGTGTTGCTCTTCGCCTGTTTAGGACAATTTTTCTTCTACTCTCGGCTTGTTGGTCTCTCCGCATGTTTTCAACTTTCAATCTCAACTGAGGGAGCAACGCAGAACGCAATCGTCGTGTCTTGTGTCCTCTTACCCTTCCTACGTAGATAAATATTCTGTCTTTACCAAAGCTAATCAGTGATTTTCTCTTTTGAATAACAATTTTTGCAAATAAAATTGCACAGCTATATTTTACCACGACTTGTGTTCAAAAATTCTTTACAGGTAATTTTGAATTTCTCATTGATTATATTAATTAATTTCAAATTATTCAAATCGAGATTGTTTGATTTTTTTAGTTGAGTAAATTGGTATTATAATTCATATCTGGTACATAATAATTCGAGATAGGTAGTTTTCCACAATACTTTTTTTATCGTGAGTGAGTATATAATTTTACTATATTATGATTGAGGAAATGGTTAAAAAATGTGTCCAAAGTTAGGTCTGTCTGAAGGAAAAATTCATCCAGATCAAAAGCAAAACAACATTTCCTATTTCCATGCATTTTATTGCTTGTTATTTGTTACTAACTACCTAGGTATTTACTTACGTACACTTTACAGATATTTAAGGTTCTAGTAAGTTCTTTCTGGCTTACATTTGACTTTTAAATGACATTTAGTGAGAAATTGGTATTCCTTTTACATCTAGTACAACTGAGTGAGCTGAGTTGAGACATTCCTTACATTTACATATAAACAACAAAACAATGTAGATTCATGGATGTATATGTACATGTGTCGAAGACAGTAAGACCGATCCCACTATTTTTATTTGGCTCGTCCTTCTTTCATGTTTTTATTATTGCAGTTAATTATGATTCAGAAATCATTCATGCAATAATATCAATCAAAAAATATATAATCACCAATAAGAAGGTTAGGCAATTATTAATAACTCTTTTTGGATTGTGAAATTGACAAATTGATGCTACAAATCGTCACAAAAGATTTCCCTAGCTTCCTAAATAACCTTCTATATATTTTTGTAATGCGAGTAACCATAATAAACAACTTTTAAAGCAAAAATGCTTCAATAATTAAACAATGTAGGTGTTTAAAATATTTTTATTCACAAGATGACTAGTAGTAAGGCCTTACTGCCTACGACACACGCATTGCAAAAGTCTATTGCTTTAGATGATTCACTTTACGCTGTAAATTCTCACTTGGTACAGAACAGCCAGAAAAGCATTAACAGGTAGTTGTTTGCCGTGTACTTTTATACAGTATAATATTATATTGTATACAGTAGTATACCGGTGAATCTAGCAAAACGGAATAAAAAGTTAGTAGTTTAGTAGGCAGTAGGCGAACCGCTTAAAGCTTGCATTAGTTATGTATGTACTAATACCTACTCTACTACATGTAAATAAAAGCACTACTAAACTACTAGAAGCTTTAAGTTGTAAGGCACTAGATAATAATGTGTGATCTCCTGGGAAATAGTAATCTAAAAACTGGACTACCTACAGTCTGCAATTACCATAATCACTCTTTGGTCAGTGTTTCACATTCACATTGAGTCTGAAAGTCAGCTCAATTGCAGCTTTCTATTTGTAATTTTGACATTAAGTACAATTCGTTTCGCACAATGCTTCCTTTTGTACAATCTTGCTTCCAGGTTTATATATAGCTCTCTATGTACAACACACTATATTATTATTAATGTTTCGTAAAAATGTATATTTGGTCTTACAAAACTTACAAAGTATAAAATGTAGATTACTTAAATGTACTTGAGATTACATAGAATTGCATTAATGCAACTTACATGTTTTAAATAGCAAAAATAGAGCTAAATTGTAAACAGTCCAACTTTTCCACGACATTACGAATACGAAATTCCAAACCCTGTGTCCCAAATATTTCATTGAGTCGAGGTTTTGATTTTACTATTGTTATTGTTATTATTAAATACTTTCATTCCTCAACTTATTTCATAATAATTTTTCCTTCTAATTGAAAGGCACGCAAACATTGGGCAATCATTTCCGCAGAATAATTAAACAAGATACATTAGAACTAGTATGTCTCCTGGGGACATCGATCACCCCCGTCAGATCGAAGTAAATAAAGGGGCCAGAAGGGTGGCATGTATTTGGTAAAACATGCCCATTTTTTGACATCACGTGACACCCAATTTTTTTATTATATATATAGTAAAAAATCTTCGATTAAATCCATTATTTAGATTTGTTTTGATCTACTGGTCTGGCAAAATAAAAGTAGGTAAATTCAGAGTCCTTAATGATAGACATTTTCATGAATGAACGGCAAATGCTTTAAATTAGCTTCATCTACCTTCCCTTCATATAATGCCGTGCTACTACCAAATATCTAGTATAGGTACGTCCTTGGCTTGAACTGAGTATTGTACGATAAGAATCCTCTCTATGCTCAACCAAAATTATTTCTCTTTTTTAATATGCGAAGAGGTAATATTATAGTGTAATAGTTTTGCACCTAAGGAAGTATGTAATGGCGAATTTGTTCATGATTTGATTTGATACACTGTGATTTATTATTAACTTGAGCAGATACTCTTGTCTTATTTAATACATAATTCATTTACAATGGGTTTCTTATCGTCGGGGATAAATGAATTGATAAGAATCAGGTTTTCATTATATTTAATATCGTTCAGAAGTTCAGAACAGTAGTTAACGTGCATTAAATGATGTCCTGTATATTGCGTAAAAGGTGCTGTGCATGTCTGAGTCTGGAAGGATTTCCTAAATATTGGTCGTCTCTTGATTTCGTAACATTAATCTTCCTAAGTGTGCAGCTAGTGTTTAATGGAATAGTGCACATTTGTAGATTTGTAACACAATATTTATTAATGTCCGCTGGGACATTTACTCCGCCGTGTATGCATATATATAGAATAATGTAAATGAATATTTATTATCTGAATTAATATTACATAGGCACTTGTACATTGATCACATCGTGGCGTGTGCCATAGTACTTATAAGTGATAAGATAGCAGGAAAGTATTGTATAATTTCTGTTTTCCTTACTGGAATCTCTTAACTAAAACATTGTTCAACAAATGATATTCCAAATTACACAATTTCCGTTTTTGTAGTACTAGTATATAATATACTTATTTATATACTACTATATGATAGATTATAGAATCTAAAATAAATATATGCGCAAAATATTTAGAGGCGAGATGATTGATGCAGTAATTTCTGAGTTTTTGCAATCAATAGCCATGTAAAATACAAATACTTCTACAGTAGGGCTTTAGGTAGCTTAATCCGTCCAGGCGTAGTCCAATGATTATGTCCAATGCAATCCAAGCATCACGTTTGTCTTTGTCTGCAATTGCTAGCATGATGTAATATTTTATATTTTATATAATGTATTAGTATCGTTATGTAATTATGTATAGTATAGCTATCATTATATGCAAATGCATTGCAAATCGTGTGCGAACAAACTTCAAGTTCTTTCTTACTACTTCATTTTACAAACATATTATTTGAATAGCCCAAAGGCATGGTTGTCCTTAAATCAGGACTTGTAATTTGCTACTATTTACCTTGTTGGAATTTGTCATTGGAATATTCTTCAATGTCAATTTATGTATGTTAGTATTATATTACTACATTATAAATATCATGTACTACCTAAGTATGTACGTTTCTTTCTTTTGAAAGAAATAGAAACTTCACTGTACGTGTAACAAATAATCGAATTTGCATATCAATATACTAACATGTATCTATAACAAAATTATTCTGTTTGATAATTATTAATTATACTGCATGCGTTTATCATTCATTACATATCTACACAATTTTTGTCTGGTATTTTGTCGTCTGCAGATCTTTTCACAATAGAATTTTAAGCTTACTTATTGTGTAGGTATATACATTTAGTTTAAGAGCAAAAGTAATTCATAATATCTTTTCAATAAAATAATAAATGTTCAATAATGATAATTTTGCACATAATACTAATTGTAAAAAAATAAATGTTTCTTCTGGTCTTATCACAGTTCATGCATGAATATATTGTGCAGTATGCTGAAAGCGGCACTTTATTCTTTTTAGAAGCTCTACGTTCATAACATGTAAAAAGTGAACAACATTGTAAATAATTCGGAATTACAGAAAGGATAATACTAAGATATAAATGGCTATTTTTACAAATTAATTTTGGGCCACTGATATAACCCTTATTATCAAAATATCTGTTACATGATGCAATGCAATACCCAGTAATCAAAGTCAGTTACATATTGAGTATGTCGATAACCTTGCATGACCTTTGAATTTCTGACAGATTATGTTACTAATACTTATTTGTTATATTTTTGAAGCAAGACCAGATTTTTTTATTCATGTCGCAGACCACGGTGTTTATTTAGGGTAAACAGTAAATGTGTACGTGATGTGATGTGCGTCCATGCTGCAGATAAATCATACAGTTTAGAAAGAGATACCAATTTATTTGCATTTAATACTAGGATGGATAGAGTACATTAACTATAGGTATATTTGTAGCTTTAATGTTAGTTCAATGCAATGGACGGATGTTTACATTTTTCCATTTGTGGATTTAACAGTTTTGATATGCAAATGCAACTACGACTACAAGCGAGACTTTCAATGGATGAATTATCAGTATTATACCCAGGCATGTAGGTGTTTCAGGTTGACAACTCAGACTTTCGTTCGTGGCCGACAATGAGTGTCAGGTCAGTAAGTCGGTATAGTATAGTGTAAACCGTGTTTCATATGATATAACATGCAGAAAAGGTAGGCCCTTTCAATTATGTATTTATGTAGGTTAAACAAATAAAGTAATGGATACGTGCTGACGAAAGATAAAACTTTCCTATTGTCAAATGCGTAGATTAAAGAGAAATATAATTTGATAGTCATAACAAAAGGACATATACTATAAAAGGATATTTCGATTCAACATCTTTCAGACTCAAATATTCCATGTGCATTTGTCATAGTATACAGTTATTTACTAGTTTTATAATGTCAGTACTAATTTTGGTCATGAAAAAATACAACACTTTTTTGAATCTTCTTGATATTGTTATGATGATGTACTGAACTTGTTTTAGAAAATCGTAGTGGTATTTCAAATTATATACAGATATTATACATTCTGTATAAATTAATGTAAATCTATACCTAGTTGTATTTAAATATTTATAAATAAAAATATTATTGTGTGAGATGTAGCTCAAGATATATTTTTAGGTATAGTATTTATTTTCGAGGTATTTTGTCCATATTTTCCATTTGTCCAGAGCTGAAGTCCTTGGATTTATCAAAAAGCATTTATTATAAATAGTAAGTAAGTCCAAGTGCAGAGAGTGTGTATGAATGAGATAAGGATAATGTAATTACGAGGAAACCCGTACATTAGGAACGACTGCATGAGTAATGACAAGCTAGCCATTGCGGTTTAGAAACCACAGCCACACGTTAGTCGTTAAATAGTATCTGAGCATAATTAGTCTGTGTTAGGTAGTGTACTAGGTATGAAATATTTAAATTTTCAAAAAGCCTATCATAATTATTGCCTTAATCAATTTAATATTATAATAGCAATTTATTTTCTTATTTTTAGATTTAGAATGATACTTATACTTAATAATTTTGATCTCACTGTTATTTTTTGCAGGACTTGGATATCCCGAGAAACGTTACAAAAAAAATGTGTCCATTATGGCCGGCTCACTATTTACTGTCATACATTCTCATCCTCGGACCTTTGTGGCTCTTCTCTTTCCAAATGATAGGTGTTGCAGCTGAGAAAATGTCCGTAGGAGACTTTACATTTGAACCAGAGTCTGTCAAGCAACTTTTGATTGGAGATGTTACAACTGTCAATGTAAGTATAATGAATACAATCTAATCTAAATGTTTTAAATACTTTCGTGTATGTAGAATTACATAGATTTAAATTATAGCTGCCTATACTTATATATTGAAAAAGTATAAGGATAAAACTAATTTGGTGTACGATTATTCTTTTGTGGTTATTTTTAGTTGAGATTCAACAAAACTGAATTCGTTGGAAATGGAGATCTCGTCAGAATCCAATACGAAATTGATGACCCAAATATTGCTGAAGTATTTCCAAAAAGCGTAGAGTTCAACGAGTTCAGCCCTATTGATAGTGATGGTTTTCTGTCATTTAACGTTACTGGAAGCTTTTTGGGTTATGCCAAAATTTGTGCTGCAATTACAGACGTAAATAACAATACGGATTCATCCAATTGCATTGACGTCTCTGTGATCAGAAAGGCGGGTGCCATCGACAAAGCTTTTACCTACAGTGTGGCAGCTCTTGTGGCAATAATTTATATAAATATGGGAGCAGCCCTGGATACTCGGACAATCAAGGAGACCATTAAAAGGCCAATTGGACCAGCTATAGGATTCTTCTCACAATTTATTATTATGCCTTTGGTAAACTGAAAATAAAATTTTAATACAATTATTGCGAGTTTTATAAATGTTACGTGGGGTCTAACTATCGTTTTTTTATTTATTAGTTATCCTATGGAGTTGCTAAGCTTTTCATTACAAATGCGGCTCTACAGTTAGGCTTATTTATTACTGGATGTTCTCCTGGAGGAGGAGCGTCAAATATTTGGACATTAACATTGGGAGGCAATTTAGACCTTTCCATAACAATGACAACAATTTCCACGATATCAGCTTTTTGTAAGAATCATTTTTAAATAATATATGCCAAAAATTGGATGTTTAACTGATTGAGTGTTAAAATAAATGAATTCTATAAAATGGACTGCTTATATTACTAAACAGTTATGATGCCGCTATGGATTTTTACACTTGGATCTACAATCTTCGATGAAGCAAACTTAACAGTTCCATACTCAAAAATTGTAACGTTTGCGGTCAGCTTAGTTGTTCCACTGTTAGTTGGAGTACTCATTCAATATAAACTTCCTAAAGTAGCAAAATTTCTCGTCAGGATTTTGAAACCGTTCGCAGCATTTCTGATAGTATTCATTGTGGTATTCGCTATTTATACCAATATGTATCTATTCAAGCTCTTCAAGTGGGAGGTTAGTCTGTATACTTCTTTTTGGAATTCTAATTTATAAACGGCGATAATGTAATTTTAAAACAAAAAATATATTAGCATGTTCATATTTAAAGGCACAGTTCCTAATTATTTCTGTTCTGCCAATTAGATATTATGGTCAGGAATGTTGGTTCCTTGGCTTGGATACCTATTGGGAGGAGGTACTGCCTTTCTGTGCAAGCAATCCTGGAGGGACATAGTCGCAATTGGCATCGAAACAGGGGTGCAAAACACAGGACTTGCTATTTTTGCCTTAAGATTTTCTCTAGAACAACCTGAAGCAGATCTGACAACTGGTAAGTCTAACCTGGCTATTTTAATTATAGATAGAATATTGAAACATTAAAAATAAAAACATCACAAAATTTTAAAATGATTTTGCAGCACTTCCTGTGGCCGTTGCTATTATGACTCCAATTGTTCCGACGTTGATTCTTCTCTTTCAAAAGATTACTGGGAAGTGTTCCCCGCCACCTCCGGAAGAAAAGAAAGATACGCTATTTTCTAGTTACAGTTACGATGCACCTTCAAACGGTCAGTCACGCCAGCCCAGTGGAGGTTACCAAATAAAATATTAGATTCTGTCAACAATGTTTTGTCCAGACATGCTGTGTTATGTTATGATGCGTCAGTGTATTACATGTCATGTGACTAGAAATTGTACATTAAATGCAATACAGGTCTTCTACCTAAATATTTACCTACATTATTACCTATATGCAAACTAATTGGGTTGATATTATGCTTAATGTTTTGTGTTGGGGCTCCTCTGTTGTCTTACACTTTAAAATACTTCTAGATGTAAAGTATGGATTGCCTACAGCTAACCATATGTAGGTCTACGCATTCAATAATTGTGAGGGTTGTTCAACCTTTGTTATATTTTGTTATTTTCGTTTTCTCGTATTACACTGAAAGAACTCTACGATGGAAATCTAACTCTCACTTTAATTTGCATTTCAGATAACCACTCGTATGGGAGCATTTAAATATATTTAATAAGTCGTGTTTTAATTTCCAACGAATTGGCAAGAATATTATGTGTAATAGTGAATTATAATACTACTCTAAATATATTTTCCTTAATTTGTTTCTCTTTTGTATTACAAATATTCAAAAGTTTTTGCATGTCATTTAACTTTTCTCATAATAGTTATGTTATCTGTACATTTATGCATGCTGAAATATAGAATATATGAAAGAATTGTATTAGAATTGTAAGAATTGGAATTCTTGTGAAATAATAAAATATACGCAGAAGAAACATTTATTTGCTGATATTAAGATTTTATTTCGGGTATATTTCAGTAGTTAGTACTTGTAATCCAAGTAAGAGAATTTGGTCAGTGAAGAAGGAATAAGTTACGCTTTGTTATAATGACTTACTTTAACTAACTCCGTGTTTTAAATTAGGAAGCAACTATTTATACTACAAATTTTTTTTGACAGTTGTGCTGTAAAGCTATTAATGATTATTAAGTCATTGTGAACAAAAGTCATAGTCATGAATAATCTATTCAGCCAGCTAATTTCCATTGCATTTTTATTTTTATTTTATTTTTATGCATACAATCACATTTCTCCTAATCTCATTCATAAGATGCATTTGTAGCGTTTTGCCATCATACTGCAGCAAGTTTATACTGCTACTGCAGTCGGGATCTGTTATTGTACTATGTGTTTGGAATGAATTATCAATAGATCTAAGATGATTATTTACATTTGTAACTAAATTATGCAAACATAGGACGGTAAAAAGCTTGATGACAATTCCCACCAGAACTTATCTACTCTCTACCTAGACAAATTCCACCCAAAAGGCATCAGTAGTAATATTAACAATACTTCATTAAAACGTATATTACTGGTTAATAATAATTAATGTACACGATAACATCTACCGAAACATAATTACTGTTAAACGGGGCTTTATTACTAGTAAATCGTTATTACTACAATAAAAGTGAAAGGGGAGCAGTGTTTCAAATAACAAAGAAATTCAGCGATGGCAGGTAACCAATAACCACTAGGCTTATTTTTAATATATTTTACAGGAATTCATAGTTATTAATTAGTTAACAGTTTTCATGTATGCCGGGTGGCATATTAGCTATCGGTATGCATATTTAAAAATTAACAGAGCATTTACTCGAAATTGTTTTTCATATCAACTTGCATAATTGTTTATAATTATTTAGTAGCAGGCCCTAGCAGAAGTGGCAGCTATGATTTATGGATCGATAATGAAAATTCACTGCTTCCGATTCACAGTAACAGAAAAACGGAGATTAAACCTTCTACTCGCTTACCATCAGTTAAGCAATCGTTATCTGATGTTCCGAAAGGTTCTTTCATAGATGTTCCAATAGTTGGCACAAATTTACCTGCTGCAAACTTCCTTTTTAATTTTTCGGCTGAGACAACGAGACTACCTAGACGAGATTTACCGGAGCTAGATGATGATGTTTTTGAAGAAACATACTCTAGTATGCGTCGCCCTTCATATTTAGACTCGCATGATGAAGAACCTTTATTGAACCCTGATGAATTATTTACCATCATATGGCCCGAACTGGACATCCCCTGTTCTGATTTCTCAGACGCATCTTTGATGGCTTTAAAACGGGATATTAAAAAAGCCAATTCAGGAATAACGGTTCAATTTGTAGGGGATTTAAACGAAACTGCAGTTGTCGTTGCGAAGAAAAATGTCAAATTGGATACAGAAGCTGAAAACTTAAAAATTAGAAATCAATGGATGGATCTGCGAAAAAAATTAATGAAAGCATTCGATTGGAATTTGGAGGAACTTGAACGTTTTGAAAATCGAGTCAAAGAGAGAAACCGATTCTTTGGAATGGAAAAATATTTGGAGGCCCGAAAAAACCCTGTTGACCAAATGCAGGAAATAAGTTCTATTTTTCAGGTTCCATTAATTCAAGTTAAGCAATTAGATTTTGTCGACGAAGGCGTTTGGAGATCATTGAGAAGTTCCCTTGGAAATTCGTCTTGGCCAGGTAATATTATACTAAAAGTTTTATTCTGCAAAAATGCATGGAAACTATTGATGCTCACATAATTTTGGTTGAATTGCGATTTTCTAAACAATAGATATGTGCAAATTTTTTGCTTTCACTTTTTGGAAAAAGAAGGATGTCCAAAAATGTGCCTACTACCTTTCAGAATCGCATGGCTCTTTTTGGAAGGCCGATACAATCGATAAACACAATATTTATATGAGGCAAGTTATCGAATATTAACAGTAGGATTAGTAGGCTAACAAAGTTACATCAATGGCATATTTTATATTATTTAAATAAAAATATGAGATTAGTTATTTTACAATTGTACTTATTAAATTAATCTTGCAGTAGAGTGGAAGAAGCCTCGTATCAGTACATATCAGCAAATCAGGTAAACGGTATAGAAACACTGAAACAGGAAGTACACACGGCCCAGAACAAAGCTTTAGTAGAATTTGGCAATTGCTACTCGAACTTTCAAAAGCAATTGATGAAAAGTATTCACTCTGGATGGAATGTAATACAAATTACAACGGATGCAGATTGTTCTAATCGATTTGGAAAAGACCCGAGAGATTTAAAAGGAATACCAGGCATATGGATAACTTGCTTTAATACTTTGCCGGTAAATAATATTACAAACATTGAAGTGTTAACGTTTAAAGATGATATGGTAATTTTTTCCCCGTCCTTATGTAAATTATTTTTAATTCAGTCCGGGGAAGTACGCAGCACTGTGCATTACGTGCCAAAACAATACAAGAACACGTGGGAAGAAACTTTCACAAAATTGATTGTTGACAATAAAAGAGTTAGTGAAGGGTTCACCGAAGACCGGAAAACGTAAGAATGCTAATTGGATAAAAAACTAGAGATAATATAATATTAAGATGTACATATATGTAGCCTGAAAGAATAGTGCTATTTATTTTGTATTTTAACTATTTTTTTTAATATTTTCAGGTATTGGCAGATACGTGCCCATCATAATGCAAAACTGAGAGTAATTTACAATTCATATAACTACTAGTTTTAATGCAACGGTTAGTTTGGTAAGAATTCTTCATTTAAATTTGTCTTTTCAGGATTTTCTTGTCAATATTGAACGGTGGATCGCACCGTATGCTTTCTTGTTCCCGGGTAACGCAAAATCGGTAGATATACGAGCAGAAATTTGGAGATGCGTTGAGAAAATCGAGAAGTTGTGTCGTAAATCTCTGAGCGATTCAATGTCAATTCTATTCTACAAACTCATTGAAAATATAAGAGTATTTCCATTGGACAAAGTAGATCTATTAGCTTTTTTAAGGATATCACTTGCAGTTTCATTAGAAGTTGCAATAAAAGTTAACGAGTTCATGCAGAAGCTGCGCGCTAAGGCCCCAGAAGTTATCGAGAGACATGAAACCATTCTAATTCTTGATGCGGTAAGCTTATGAAACATTTTGGTTCTATTATTTCATTGGAATTTATTTATTCACATTTTATATCTACTTGTGGCATCTTTTTTGAAAAGGAACTTGAACGATATCCCTTTGATTGGCTACCAGTATTTCAAAAAACTGCAACACCTGTTAACAGAATGTTTTCCTTGGCTCATATTTACTCAACTGTTCAAATAACAGCGCAGTTTATTTCAAACTACCCTAAACACATCCGGCCTGCCAAAGGGATCTTTATTGTGAACCCGGACAAAAGTCTGGATAGCGTTCAACAACGGCTGGAAGGATACTTAAGTGCCCGGAAATGGCAAGGAATATGTGGGAAAAATCCTACAAATCAACAATTCGAAAACGGACTTCAGAAAAACGATGTCATGGTGTAAGTTCTTTTCACTTTAGTTCATGGGCGTTTCATATTTATATAAAAAATAGTTATTTCAATTACGTGATCAAAAAATATTCGTTTTAGGTATTGTGGTCACGGAAGTGGCACCTCTATGTATCCCGAATGGGCCATAGCGAAACTGCTGTGTCGTAGTACCCCCATTCTGATGGGATGTTCCAGTGTCCAGACAAAGTTTGTGTCTCCAAAAATGTATCACTCTGTGGCTATACATTCTTACTTTTCCGCAGCCTGGTATGAATCTTTTTCTTATTTTATTTTATTTACATACTTGTTTATTGTTTCCCGGTACTTCTGAAACACATTTTTAAATGAATATCTTGTAGTCCAAGCGTAGTTGGCTTTCTGTGGGAAGTCACAGATATTGAGTGCGATCGAGTGACTATTGACCTGTTGGAAAGATGGCTGCCATGCCCTGAGGGTGTGCCTCTGATACCGAATATACCAAATTTTGATCCAACAAAAGAACGACAGAAGGAATACAGTCTGTCCCAAGCTGTCATGAATTGCAGACGTGCTGCTACTCAGGTGAATATTAAAAATATATGTTCTCACTACCAAATGGAAGCAATTTTTTCGAATATGGTAACTTTACACACAAAATTTTGAAATAGTTCATGACAGAAGCTGCCATAGTTGTTTACGGTCTTCCTGTCTACACAGTTAAGGAAAGCAGTGGAAAAATTATTTGTAACAATTAAGGCTACTTCCCAATGTGCCCAAAAAATATCAACTTAAAAAACGGAAATCATAATCCTAAAATTAAAAACACAGATTCGAAGATTTATGCATTTATTTTAAAACTATTTTTCAATATGTCTTAACAGTTTAAGGAGTTAGCGAATTATATATTGATGTGCAGCCATTTGGCAACCAGAAATACTTTTTTATGCCTAATTCATAATTGACCAATATGTAATTTAATTTGGGAAAACTAATTTTTAGATAGTTGAATTATCTAAAAATTAGTTTGTGGTAGGCATTACAAAAATATATTATAGAATACATTATTAAATAATTATAGAAAATAGCATAAAATATTATATAACACAAAATGTACCTAACGAAAAATAGGAACAAATTCGCAAATCGAGAAAAATGATACTTAATTATTTGTGATGTAAAAACTCAGTGATGTCGCAAATAAAACACAACATGTACAAATACCAGATAAGTCTAATAATGCATAATTTAGGGTATTATTGCTTCTTATATGCTTACTTTTGCTTCATCAATATTATTACCTATGTACTAGCATCTAATACGCTAAATAGAGTTGCACTTGTTTATTATGTAGTAGGAAATTATTAAAAGCGATGTAGATATTGTTTAGGAATCTGAATTTTCTAAATATGCACATTTCATTATATTACAATAATGGTGACAACTGAATTGCAGAACCATTCTTTTGATCAAACAATTTTAATCCTTGATGCAGTAATGAATTACTAGGTTATAATCATATATTTTTGATACATTAGGTGTGCATTGTGCATGTGAATGGGTCCCTTTATTTTGCAGTGGCCCTTAAAAGAATGGAGGTCCCTCCGAATTGCCGGAATTCACAACAGGGTATTGCGGCTGCATCAAAAAGATCTTCTCTGGAAGAGAATTGCACCGAAGTCTAGTCGTATCTTTTTCTGGGGAAGTGAATTCTAAGAATTTAACCGGAATTCCACGATGTATGGCATCTCTATGATTTGTGATATCCCATAATGTACCCTCTATGCGAAGACATAACTCACATATGTAGGTCGTTGTCGTTAC
Organism: Tomocerus mixtus; assembly: GCA_034694165.1. Classification (NCBI taxonomy): domain Eukaryota; kingdom Metazoa; phylum Arthropoda; class Collembola; order Entomobryomorpha; family Tomoceridae; genus Tomocerus; species Tomocerus mixtus. Next base: position 5,199 of record JAQFYC010001092.1, on the reverse strand, counting down.
AGTCTCTGCTTTTTCAGCTTGGTTATTTTCTTTTGGAGGAGAAGATGATGATAAGCGTGGCACCGGGTCCACTAAAGCTACTCCTCGTGTGTGCCCAGTTTGGTGAAGCAGATAATTTCCGGTTTCTACCTTTTCGGAATTGCATTCTTGATTTGGCGGAATTCTCAGCTTCTGTAACTTCTCTGTCGCTATATAACGATAATAATTGGAAGTTTAACATAAATAATTTTTAATAATGTACGTATTAAGTACAAATATGAGGTTACTCAGGTTCTATACGCTGTAGTTGCAGTTGCAAATAATAATTGAGGAATTACATAAATAGTTTTACCTTTAGTAGCTGGCTCCTTGGCTGGATAAACTTGTGGTCTCTTCCGCTGAAAGCCACCTGAAACTTTTGGGTTCAGCTTGTCCCCAATGAGCTCCTTGTAGGCATGCAACTCTGATGCCGAGGTGCAGGTATTTATCCAGCCACATGTTTGGCAAACGTAGTTGGCTGAGACCCAATGCCCAGTCTTGTCTAAGGTTGGCACCACCAAAAGCTTATCCTTACCATGGCCGCACGTGTTTACAAAAGGAATCTCCAATTTTGGACGAACCTTGAATTTTGATCTTATTATACCACTTCCGCCTCTTATAGGGGTCTTCCGTCTGGGATAAGCTGCAATTTCATTTGCCCTGGGGGGTTCTAAAAATATTCCATTGCAAATTTTATACTTTGACACATATTAACCAAAAGTTGCAAAAACGAAACTTACGAATATTTTCTGGGGCAACATATATAGTGGAGTCTGAGGGTACTGGGGCAGTCAAATTTGGAAAATCTAGCAAGAAGTTATCATCGTAGTTGTAGGTATTCTCGAAGCCACCATATTCCATTACACTTTGTAGTTGATTGTCCATGGGTTGGTCTATTGGGGAAAATTTTTTTATCATTTCCGCTATTGGTACTTAAATATCAATATTTTTAACTTAACTTAATAACCATTAATAAGCATTCCATTAAAATCCTTAGCATAACTTGAAGAAAGTTTTAAAATAGAACAATATACTCAATAGATTACAAAATTTGATTATTACGTTCAGTATTTTCGAGCATATGGTTCTGAATTGAAGGTGTGTGAACTTTTGCTTCTTCGATGGAGCAATTAAGCGAATTGCTCATATCGCCCCCCTCCATTGAATTTGCAGATAGCCGACGCTTGATTACGTCATCTTTCTCGTCTGGTTGATCGATAACTGGCCGTGGATATGCAGCATAATTCTCTAACAAATATTATTGGGAGCAAATGTAATTTTTTTACTTTTTATGGGCAATACTTACATATAATTATAGTATGCAAGTATAACACAAAATAATTATAGAAACAAACCAAATTGAGAGTTGACCTCGATCGAGAGCTCCTGGGGATAGAAAACATCGCTCTCAAAGCTGAATTCTGCAAATCCATGATAAAAATTGGTATTTCATTGAAAAAGTATTCATAGTAATTGCATCAACACATTCGTCGTAACAGTCATTTAAAATGAAACTTAAAAAGTACCTATTGAAGGTCCAGCATGTAGGGAGCCGAAAGAGTTTTCTGGGAATAATAATGCTGCCGTAGGATATGATGTCATTTGAGAATCTAAATGGCAGTAATGAGCAGATCTTCCATTTGGCGGCGAAAACATTTTATCTGCTTCCTTTGGAAAACTAAATGGTACCTACTCGACGGTGGCACTACTTATGAAAATATGCCATATTATATTATTTGCTCAAAGTTGTCTCAAAATCTTTACATATCATTAGCGTAGTCAAAGTTGGATTTGGTATCCTTTAGAACACCCAAGTCAAATATTTTCTAGTTAGCCACCTCTGTCAATATAACTTTAAATCGTCAGAAAAAGGTCTTAAACCCTTAGTGTCGTTGTAGGATGCGGAAGTAATTAACATGCATAATTAAACAAGTTGTTTAAGTATTACAATTCCAGATGTATGTTTATATTACTTATATATGTTGAATATGCATGCAGCATCATGGTTTTAATGGTGTACAGCGGATGAAATAGAGACTCATGGCCCTTATAGTCTTCTCGACATTTGTATTAAAAATTCGCATTGAAATGGAATCTAGGATCAATCCTCGTAGTAAAATATTTTTGCAAAATGAGTGAATACTGTCTATCTGCAGATTACATAAAAACGAAACTATATTTTGTTACCTACGGTTTATTAGTTGTATTACTTTTACTATTATTGCAACCGTCCTACTTTCTTAAGTAGGGGGTATTGTCCTTCTATTAAATAAAATTCAGATTAATAAGTCAATAAACTTTAGCCGGGTGATCGAACTTTGGTCACATTGTATATTTAATTATATCAATTGTTTATCTGCTGCACATTTACGTATTTTATATGAAAACGATGAGTATACCTAGGCTATGCAACATTGACAATATTATGTACTTACGTCTTATGAGAATGCCATTAGCATACGGAGTATGTAGTATATAATAATATATAATATAGACGACGAAAGTAGATATAATCCTCCAATTAAAATTTTAAATTCAAAATCGATAATACCATACTGTCAACTGATTACAACGCTAAATACTACGCTGACAAATGCATGGAGTAGAATTTGATGCAGTTCTTTTTTTCAGCACAATCATGAGTCGTATCATAATATTTTATGCTTATTATATTGTACAGGGTCCGGCAACGAAAACGCACAATGTACACTATAGATAGGGAGTGTATTAAAGGCGCAACAGCAGTGGCTTAACTATGGGTTTGCTACCAGACATTTTGTACACCATTTGAAAGTCCAACTTAATTCAATTCAACTAAACTTGGTTTTATAAAAATCGGTCGATAGTTAATGGGTCAAAGAGTCAAATGTCACATTGATAATAATTAACAAATCGAATTTTTTTAACATTTCAATATTTTTCCAAAAAATTAACAGAAATTTAAAAATTCATTTTCGATTTTTTATTTTTAATATGACCTATTAACTATCGATCCTATTCCGATTTTGATGAAACCTACGATTCTCACTAATCATGATACAATTTAACTTTATGCTTGAGACTGCCATTTCATTGGTTTGAAACAGGTTTAATAGAAATAATTAATTTGGTAGTAGTATTTAGAAATTGTAATTAATACTCTATAAAATAGTATTTGCTAATTTTCCAATTACTAAAGTTGATAATTTTTGTTAAAGAATCTCACATTATAACTTATAAGGTGCTTACATAGATCCTGGCTCCCAAAACGTGGCTATAAAAAAAGTTAACTCCTCTAAACTTCATAATATTTAAGTCTTTATGTACCAGAAGGCATTACTCATTAATTACCCACAATAATATAAATAATTAGAAAATAAATGTGAATGAGTAGCTTAATTACCCGAATATGCAAAAATTTGTGCAACTGTGAAGGATGTTAAATAAGACTCACAAGTAGTATTTGTTATTAGGCTGGAAATATGTTTAACAATAATTGATATACACTTAGATACAATTACATTTCACTTTACATAGGTACGATTTAGTATATTATTATTTATTGTTATTAATTACAATTGATCGATTCAAAAGTATTTAGCGCTATTAAATTATAAGATTTTGCTAAGAAGCTATCGTTCACACCTACGTATTTATTCTAATAAAATATTTAGTGTACATTTCATACATCTGATAAAACTCACCAAATCTGAATTCCAATACTGTAAAAGTTTATATAGCTAATAGTAGATACATATTAACCAATTATTTAACCCATTGCAACAACATAATAATATATCAATTTTAGCGAAGCTACTGTAGATAAAATAATTTTCTATGGTTCATTTCATTGACACTCATTAACAACTAACTTGCAACAACAGACAAGTGTAAGGTTTAGCAATTTTATCGTCTCATAAAAGTCAAAAATCAACTGGTAAAGTACAAGTCAGGAACTACACAGATATCTGGAATATTAAATGAGTACTTTACTTTTAAGGGTTCGAAACTTAAATTTTTCATAAAACTATCCGAATTGATGTTATTTTGTTAATATATACAAATTACTTACAATTACAAATAGATGTACCGTTGTTTTCACAAAAAGTACAATTTAATAACACGATTAATTAAAGTTTATCCAGAAAAATAAATGTGTATAGGAAGTACGTTATGTATGTTGATATCTGAACATTAATACTTTTACACAACATAATTTTACATTATAGGCAAACTGCAAACTTATTTCATTTTCCTGTTTTACATTTAATTAATCTCAAGTAGCATTAGTATTAATAAACGTAATGTAAGTATATGGAATTACTATTTTAAAGTAAACTTAATTCATTTAGCTTTTATATACATTGTGTACCTATTCTAAATTACCCTACTCATGCTACATATATATAGTATAGATAACTGCAGACATTCTTTTACTGATTTTTTCCTTTCGAGTTGCGCTAAAAAGTAAATAGAATATGCATATCTGCATTTTTCTCAAGAGAAATATATCTTATGTTTTCATTTAAGATGTTCATTTAATCTGCTAAAATTATTTGCAAGTTTTTTACGTATATGATTTATGTTAGTACCAAGTGATCGTTATACTACTAAAACAAACACTTTTAGTTTTATTCCGACGATGCTGAGCGTCCTCATATATTTAGAGATTCACACAGTAGGTAAAGCCCAGAGAGTGGCTGTTTTATCCGCACTGGTTGACAAGAAACTGAAGTCAGTTGGATGCCAGCGTCCACTGATAATTTTGTCATCATGCGATGCAACAGGTACAGAGTTGAGATTGATTGACAAGTCACCTTGCAAATCCGTGAGCATCAACGTTTGGTCGTACCTATAGCAGACAATATCCCATAAAATTATTACAAATCAGGACAGTACACATAAATTATGTGAAATTAGGAACTTATGCAGATAAACATGATAATACTTCAAAAGAAATAAATACAAATGCAGAAACAATTTCCATTTGAGGAGTTAAAAAGTGTTGTCAATTTTTATGCAAATTATATCATGCAATTTACACATGCAAAAATAGACATTTTTCTGTTTTGAATTACTTTATATGATACCAAACGTAACGACGACAAAAAACGACAAAAAATTATTTCATTGATCTGTGATTGTTCAACACAAGGCATTTTGAATGCAGATAAATCATTATAACAGAAATTAGTTTTAAAA
>JAQFYC010001091.1:0-40039 GCA_034694165.1 Tomocerus mixtus | reverse complement strand
TGTAGCCAGTGAATCCAGGAATACATTGAGCCTAACCACTTCAAAATACAATGAACGGTTTAGGACTACATTCAATAAACAAATATAAAATGGGCTTGGACCCATTTGGGCTGGACCCATTAGTCCTGCAATCCTTCTAGTATCTCGTCCTCAACGGCACACTTTGTCAGAGATCTGCTTCCAGGCAGTCTTTCTTTCCTAATGCTGTGCAGATCGTAGATAATATTGAACGAAAAGTACATCACATCAAGAAATAGTGATAGCGAAAAGAGTAGTAAAGTAAATATCTTGTATTCTATTTGTATTGTATTGTTAAGTTAGAAATGAAAGAGAAGTCAATTCAATGTTCAAGTGTGTATTAGAGTGTAGTTTTAGTCTAGTGTACCTTTAACGAGTGGTTTATATTTCTTATCTAGTGCACTAGTGCTAATATTCCCGACTCATCCCTCCCTATCGAATCCTTTAGCCTGACCTGAATTCTACATCTGTCTATTAGTTATGTCTATTAGTTCAGCCTATTCCTTGTTTTGTTCCCATGTGTTCTAGTCAAGCCAAAAAGTCATAGTCAGAAGCATTAGTCTTGATTGCAATGTGAATGTATCTATGTATATTCCTTATATTTAGATAACATCTATATGTATCGAAATAAATAGTACGTTTTCTGAATAAGTAGTACGTTCTGTGTAAGAAATAAACGCAACAATTAGTGTGTACAGTACAGTTATATAAAAAAATGTCATGTTTTGTCAAAGATGTTCCCTTTTTAAGAAATATAAATTGTATTCTGTAGTAATATACGAAGTGTGTTTACCATGTACATATGCAAGTAAAACTTAATTTTGCCTAATTGTGAAATAACCACTGCTCGGATATGCATGGTTCTAAATGTTTTTAAATATGAACCAAAAATACTAAAGTGTACTTCAACAATTTTAATTTTGTCCCAAAATCTTTTATATAATTTGACAAATTGTTCATCCAAATTATTTTCCCAAAAATCATTTATTGTAGTTCATTTAAACTTAACACAATTTTCGAAATTTCTCATAAAATATAAGCAAATATTCTAAACATAATTAGTTTAGGTGTAATTACTTACCCTTGGAGTAATTTGGATGCATATCTGAGTTCTAGTAAACAAATATTATCACTATATCATTAATATTAATAACATTGTTAAATATTACACTTTATTGTATTTTATACAACAGTGACAATGATTATTGTATAAGTATGAAAGTATCAAGTTACAAAGACATTTGTTATGTAATAGCGCATCCATTATACTTCACTTTCTCCTTTGATTATTATTTATTCTTATTATAATAAGCATGTTAGTTGTAAGCATAATACTACATGTAATGTGTGTATTAATGATGTTATTGCATAGTTGAAGGGTACTAGGTACTGAGTATCTATATATCAAAATGTAGCTAATGATGAGTCATTGTTAACAATTGTTATTTATTGTAAAATAAACATCAGTTTGGGCAGTCTTTTAATGAAGAAGATGATTAATGAAAAAGGATTGAAAGTTTCTTTTCTATAAAATGATAGAAATGTAATTCAGCATGGATGATGAACAATGAGAATAAAATTTCTATTATTAAACACAAACGAACCGTTCTTTGTTATGTGTAATTAATATCTTTCTTCACTTTCTATGCTTGAGTAATTAATAGAAAAATTATATCCCTATAACTATAGTAGAATATAGAAAATATATAAAATATGAGTTAATTTGTAGGCAGGAAGTATTATAAGGAAGAGAGAAAGTGAAAAGGAATGAAGTTGATTTCTGACACTTGACTTAAACTAAATTGAAGCCCAACCGGAGATGTATGAAAGTAGCTGATATTGTTTTATGAGTGAATTTAATGAAGAATTCATTGAAGATGATTAATTATTTGTAAGATGAGAAGGCTTTGAAGAAAGCAATTAGTTAGAGGCAAGATGAAGCATTGAATTGCACGCGTGGCATCCATTTATTGGAATTCTCTGTCTTTTAGCCAGCAACTAAAAATCCAAGTGTACGTGTTGAATTATTTATTACTTACTTTAGAAAATAGAGGAAGCAGAGTTGCTTTCACTTTCTTTCACTTCACACCAACGTTTCCGTGTTCTTATTATATTTAGCTAAATAAATATAATTAATAGTAATGGGAAGTAAAAGAGAAAATGTTCTTATAAGATGAATTTTTCATGTACTACGGCTATAGGTAATAATACATTTTTTCTATAATTCATACAACACCAATGATCCTCAATAAGATACGCAATCGTACGTAAATATAGCAATTGATGTACTTTTATGTTGTTTTTTACTCAAATTAAGATTAGCGTGTCATTGAATACTTAAATAATTTGTTTTAATGCATCTACTAACATCTACAAATAGTTAAATAGTAATACTAGAGATAAAATGTCAGGATTTTAATTAATTAATGAAAATATAGTGACAAAATTGATGGAAAGTTTTGAGAAACATGTGTGAGATAAAATGACTATAGATTAATAATAGAAATGTAGCGAACCAAAACTGAAATTAACGGAAAATAGGTGAAATTAAATATAAATGAGCAAAATGAAAAATTGAAATAATATTAAATGAAGAACAATTTTCATTAATCCGAGTCTCAGGTTACCTAACATGAAATATTGTATTTTTCGACAATTCTTCCTATAAATTTTTAAAATTTATTGCTTTAATCCTATAAAATATTTCGCTTGCCTACAGGAAAGTATAAAAGTTCCGTAGGTATAGTATTTACGTATTGGATAGTTAATGCAGCCAATATCCTGAATGACTGGCATGGCATGGCACTGTCTTGCTTTCCCTATTGACTAATAATAAGGAGCAACTAAACCAAGTTTCCTTCAAGTCATACATACCAAACCCACATTTAACATACCATATAAGGGAGAAAGAAAAAGAAAGCACTTTGATGTTCCTTTTTTTATTGCCCTTCTTATTCCCTCCAGCTTCCGCTTCTCTAGTCAAGTCCGGACACGTAGCAATTATTTAGCACCGAATGAAACGCTCACTAAACTCCCTTCATACTTTTATATATAGATTTCTTAGAAATTTCTTCTATCTCCCTCATTTCTCCTTATATTGGGTTATTTCTGTACACTACATACGACTACATACTCCTATTTACAATCTAGTTCTGATGTCTTGTTTGTTATTTTATTAAAGACACGCATTCTGATTCTGACATTCTGAAGCTTGAATTACTCAGTTATACAACACACATGTGTGCCATCATCTATCTATCTAGGTATGTCTTAGTATTTCACAGGAATTAACGCAAAAATATATCCTGGCACTTTATCGCTTACAAAATACACTGAGGAACTTTCACTTGTACTTTCACCAATAAATTTGCTATAAAAATTTAATAAATTACAGAGAATTTAGCAAACTAACATTTAAAAATATCTCAATATGGTGCCACATCTAGAGAAAATACTTAAATTTTCTTCGGATAATTTTGCCTGTATGAAATGTTTTTATAATTTTATAAATCGCAGAAAATATAACAAAAGTTAAAATGGATTACATTATTGTCTTTATATATGCCAAGAGAAAATGAATTCTTGGATTTGTAAGGAAAATCGTGAAAGAAATATGCTAGAATTTAATACTGGTAAAAGTTGAAGGAGCATAAAAGTTTCTGATAAATTACCGACAGCTATTTTAAGCAGAATTATTGAAAAGTTTTAGTTTTAATAAATCGAGATACGACAGTGTGGATCTACCTATATGTTAATTTAACTTTATTACTGATTGAAAAATATTCTAATTGACTTTTTCATTTAGCTAGTCTGCCTGTTATGGTGTTAGGAGTGAAGGATTTATTTTAATACTCTGTAGGAATAGAAGAGTCAGATTTATTACAAAGTGAAAGTTGTCTTTTGCCCTATTTTCGTTGACATGACTTGCCTCCACAAACAAAAATATAGTAAATGACATAATAAGTATACCTAAGTAGCTACGTATGTACACACAGAAAGAATAGCTAAAAATAAGTAAGGAAATATTGCTCTTTTTATATCCTTTAGCGGCATGACACATATAAGATAGCTCGGATATATTACAAGACAGTGTTTAATGTTGGGAAAAACTTAATAAAAGAGCTGCTAGAAATATTAAGTAGACTTTCTCCCTATTACATAGATAACATAAAATATAAGCAACCCTACAATGCCATGATTCAGGTAAGGAGTGAAAGTGAGTAGTGGGTGAAAGCAAAGCGAAAGTTGTAAAAAGTATCAACCACTATTGTGAGAGTGAAAGCGAGTGAAAGAGAAAGTCTCATTTAAAGGTAAGCGGATGGCGTGGACTTTTCTATTGTATTTTGTATGAGTTTTAAGCTCGGTTTGTTTGGTTTGGCCCACACACACGCACTTAGACTTTCACCAACCAAACCACACAATATATATCACTCACACATATATATATACATACAACAAGCAATCAAGTCAATGCAATGTCGGTGTACTCTCGACTTTCACTCCACTCACTCTCATATTCCAATGTACTCATCTTTTGGGCTTTTGTCTCCTGCTTTCTCCGTATATCTGTATGTATATTATATCTGGAACACAGATGTCTAAGTCGTAGTCAAGAAAATCCAAAAGAAATTGGGACATTGTCTTTCTGTTCTGTGGATAAAAAGTAATATATTTCACAGTACTATGTCCTAGATCAAAATTACAAACGGGCAGGGGTATCAACATACTGTCTCCTGTTTTCTCCACGAAATTAAACCTGAATATGTATAATATGTTGACGATAAAACGACCTACAAGGCAGTGGGACCAATCTTCCTATGCACGACTCTTTAAGTACCTTAATTATTCCCCGACTGCTAAAAAAATAAAAAGTAGCCACTTGGACAGCAATGAAATTAGGTCATTGTAATTAAATTTTGTGTCAGTTTTAGAAGCATCTGTAGTTTATGTACTTCGCACTTTCCAAGTTACTAAATATGTAACCTTCCAAGTTTTGAGAGAATTATTGGGAAATCTTAATTAAAAAATGTGATTGACCTTTCTGCCAGATGGGTATTTCCGCCTAGGACATATATAGAGACTATCTAACTCTCATCTCGTTCGCAATTCTCTCACTTTCTTTTTGCGCAGCTTAACTCAACGGACTTCTCAACATCAATTATTCATCACAACAAGTTTGCTTTCTCCGCTTTCTCTCATCCTACCCAGCAGTCTGCTTTCTTCGTTATTATTCCATCGTCTGTCTCCCGGTACATACACTATATATGTAGTAGATAGAAGTTTTGTTGAATCACGCCGATTGCATTAGTTTTTTCTTGTGTCCTGTCATGTTATCCCTCTCTACAGATATGCACTACCATATAATATAGTATGTAATGCACAGTATCTACGATAGTATGTTATGTTCTTATGTTATGTACTTAAGGTACAACTTTCGATTACAAAAGTACAAAAGGTACACGACCTGCCTATTCTTTTTCCTCCAAAAACTCTTGCAATAAGAAAAATAAACACTGCAACACAATACTTATAAACTGACATTCCAACATATTATTATACTATACCATACACCCTTGACACCCTACAGAATGTATGTGCATGAAAACTTTTCTCGTGTATTGTTGTATATTTATGTAGAAAGTATCCTGGGTACAAAAAAATCAGCCATTTCACTTTTACAGAATTTTTATAAAAAAGTTAACTTTTTCTCTGTTACGATAAGATAGACAAAATACAAATAGGCATCTAATGAATATTTTAATTGACAAGAAGCTATAGTTCTTTTGTCTTGTTATTTATTTTTCTGGTATTATAGTTTACCATTGATGGAGATGGAATGTGTGATTTATATGCTAATCCCTTGCTTGAAAAATATGTAATTATTTACTTTATTGTACATTGTATTTTTATTTAACCTTACTATATTATTAATTTAATAATTCAAGTATTAGCTTAAGGTTTTATCTATCTGTATTTATCTTTATTTAAAAATATAAAAATAGTTTAAAACTTCTAAGGAGCCACAAATCTTTATATTTTGTGAATTTATGCCTATCAAGTAGTTAAGGGATTAAATTAGCAATACGAATTTGTAAATAGGTCCTCCAGTTTACTATTCATAGAAAACGAGTCTTATAGAATATCGATATAAAATTATCCTTTCTCTGACTATGAGGAAAGAGTCAGATAAGTCAAACAGTATTAGTAATACACGCCTATTATATGCATACATGGATAAGCTTTAAACTTCAAGTATGTATGTCAAGTGCCAAGTTCTGTAGCTTTCTCTTTAAATTTGGTAAACCACTTGGGAAACTCGTCTATCTGTACTTAAATGGTTTTTACTTTTAGCTACCTACTTATTAACTTTTTCATCGTTTCATCCTCACAACTTCATGTATTTAAATATATGTATAACTATACTTAATATTATACAGTGTGTAAGGAATGTAAATTCATAAAGCACAATAAATCTATCTACTTAATATTATACTTAATATGTATAAAATTACCGTATAAATATGTAGCAATCACATTCATTCTTCAAACAAATGCAAGCTAAAAAGTACCAACGCTTTCTAAATGTACAAATATACAATGTGTGTCCAAAAATAAACCAATTACAATAGGAACAAAAAGTTGCGATTAAATTCGAAGATACCTACTGTGTTGACTTGGTCTACACACTGGCATTCGATCATGTCCTAACCCTAACAATAATCAAAAGTGCATGGACATTTTTGAAATTGAGTTGGTTATTTAAGGTGGCAATTTTGTTAGTTATGGTCATTATGATTTCCAATAAAATGTGCAAACGTATTTACTTGTATTTTTAGATATCCTTCCTCTCTTTTTGTTTAAAATTACATGCAAAATATTTGTATTCCATGTATAATATAGGAGGGGGTATTTGTATATAATATTATACCTTTAGAACACATTTTGAAAAACTTTCTTAGTTGAGTTGCTACAGATAGTTCGTATGGTTTAATATTAATTTGAGAGCTTGGGAGTATGCCAATAAGTCCTGTCCTCATATTGTATTCCCAATTATCCCACTATATCCATATTTTACTCCACCTTTGACTATAAATGAATTAACATTTTCTTTATATAACCAACCCAAGATACATTTACACTACACAGAGATGCTACACAGACAGACATTAAGTAACGAGGAAAGCCAAGACTAACCGTAAATTTTTATGTCACAAAATTTTGTCCGTAAAAGTAAAAGGATCATTTTCGCTTGCTCGGATCCCATTATTTGGAGATGAACCATATAAATACATGGGAATTATTATTTTGACATAGAGTAGGAAGAATCGGGACCCCATACGGAGCAAATGCTATCTCTCCCCATCCTTTCACTTCTTCCTTTCACTGGATGCTTTCACTGGGGCATCTTACGAAGACATGCAAACTGCAAACACACTTTTCATACCACCGTCGCTTTTATTCTGCACTTTCTTTGTGCTATTTTAACACGCTTGGGCTTGGACTTTTCACTTGTATTCATATATGCTGCTTTGTGCTGTGGTCTGACTTCCTTTGGCTACTTTTTCTTTATTTCTCCTGACTTTGCAATCTCTATGAACGGGGAAACAGAAAGTTTCGCTGAAAATTTTACATGGCATTTCCCAATATTTCTCAATTTTATTCTAAAATAGTACAGTACATGGACATTGGTTAAAAATAAGTTGTATTAGTAAAATGCACTATTTCGAATGTGTCATAGTAAAAGTTTCAATCTTGTAAGCTTTTTGTTCCACATTGTTTGTAAAACAGTATTTAACTCTATTTTCTAAGGTAATATTGAAATATTTCGCCTTTGGTATGATTTTATTGGTCCTATTTACCTGTAATTCCTACATAAAAATAGTAAACTAACACTAAGTATGCTGTTGTTGAGAGATTTTTAATATTTAGGTTGAATAGTTTGTGATCTTACACTTTACATTGGAAATATTATGTAAAATGAAAGTTGCAACACATTTCCAAACTGTTATCAAATCAATTAGTATTTGTCAGTTTTAATTCCTCTCCCAATTTTCAAATGCATACAATTTCCAATTTCGAAAAATAAATTCCTTGAAATATGATTTTGATTTTTGAGTGAGTCTGACTGAGCTGGTTAACTCTACCTTTTGATCTTCTATGCTGTATTATGAAACAGCGAGGGGGAGATCGTAAATCACCGAAAACGCAGCGTCGCCTTCTCCTAGTATATAGAAGATTCCTGTTTATTCATACGGAGAAGATTGTCTGGTTCTGGTGAGTGTAGCAAAGTAGTTTTGTCATTCTTTTGTATTTAAATATAAAGTGTGATACAGCAACATAAATAGACAACATATTTTATGAAAGATGAGTCTCTTTTGCTCTAGATAAATATATAAAGTATCTATAACAGTCAAATGTTTTCCTAAGATTTCAAAATTGCAACCTACAGTCTATAATATTCTGTTTATATTTAATATTCCAGTATAAAGAAATGTATCTATATGAAGCGGAGCGTCTATTTGGTCTTCCTATGTACAGAAGTCTTGTATTAGATCCTATTTACTATATTTATCCCCAAAATAGAAGCCAGAAATATTAAAAAGAATTATTATATATAACTTAATAAATATAAATAACCAAATATTTAAACCCACCATCAATTAAATATCAAAGCTCAGATAATAATCAAAAATTCAGCTCAAAAAGAGTTAAGTTACGATATGGGTTCTGTAAATAGTAATAAGTAAATCCTTTACATGTCTTAACAAAATTGCAAATACGCTGCATACTCAGTGAGTCTTTCTTTGTACCGAAAAAATATTAAAAACGTATTAAAGTCTTACATGAATCTCATGTCGTTAATTGATCTTTTCGAGACGAGGGAGAGTTTCTCCAGGAATTGATATACATACTACATACTATAAATATTATGATTTATTTCACAAAGAAAGTCGGGAAAAGTAGCAGCTATAAAAATCCTCTATATGTATTGCATAGTGTATTGCATATGCATTTAGTACTTTCACTTCACATTAAATATACATTGTGTGGGTGAAAATTATTATGATGAAGCCAGCCAGAGCGGAAATAATCAATCATTCTCATGAATGAATATTGCATACCTATGTACTTAATATCAAATCTGCAAGCAAATGTTTTGAAACTGAAATTGTGTAACATTTTACTCAATAAATAGCTGTACAGTAGGTATGTTGATTCTTATGTAGTTTGCCAAGCTGCACTACACAGAGCAGGAGTATTACAATTATAAAGAAAGTCTCGCAGTAAGAATGAAATGCTTAAATAAATACACATCCAAGAGATCCATTTCAATTCTCCACTTTCCTCAACCACGGGAGTTCCTCAACCACGGGAATAATCATAATGAAATGTATATTCCCTGTCCTTTCTAAATATAGAAAGTCTACTTTAGCTTTTATAATGAGTAGAAGTAGAGAACTACAACTTTGTTTTGTAGCGATATTATTTTACCTCACTCAGCAAAACCAGAGTAATAAAGGTTATAGTTCATAACATCCACTAAGAAATAAAACTGGGTCATATAATCTCAAACTGTATCATATCTTACAATATCTTACTATTATTTTATAGCATCATCATTAAAATCCAAAAGTAAAGCTGCAAGGAATTTACATGAACAGCAGATCGCCCCATTAATTTTTAGTGCGTGTATCATAAAATCCGATAAGATACTTTTGTAACACAATTCTCCAGTTTATTTACTTATTCTTCTCCTCTCCAGAAGCAAGACACTCATTTAAATGCTTACAAGAGTCCATGGTGCTGCTAAAGTAAATAATTCCAGAGAAATTTAGAATACTGGATATGCCAATGCATAAATAAGGTCCATAATTATTACAGATACCTAAGTATTTGCCTAAAGTTTGCTATTATTATGAAATAGTCATAGTATGCAACAATCTTGAAGAGGAAATCTTTAACTGTTACCAAAAAACAATTTCCCTTTGTATGATATTACTATCCCACAGAATTTCTGACTGAAATAATATTTTCTGGCAACTTTTCCATGAGTTTCCTATTTCCGGGTTAAACTAATGCCCATCTGTTGTTTGATGGTACAGGATTGGAGTCACTTTCCCCAGGAACATAATATTTCCCAGGCTATTAATTTAGCTACGGGGAAATTAAATTACGTATGCATTATTATTATAATTTGAAGTTAGAACACAGGAAGGAAATACAGAGATAAGCAGGAGTTCCGCTTGGAAAATGCTTATACTGTACTGTAAGCCATGCCAAAATTTCTTATAGCGAAACACCTTAACCTACTAGCTTGATGGCAAGGCTCGCCTAAACTTAAATTCATGCGAAATCCCATCTAAACTTAAAAGAATAAGTATATAGGTAAGCATATTATCTGAATCTGTATAAACATTTCTTCCGCTTGTACTTAGAATATCCGAGGAAAGCTGTTCTAGTGTATATCATCTGTCTTGCTAACAATACAAAGTAAATATTATGATTATTATTTCCATTCATTTGGTATTCAACAATCAACATCAACACTCTGTTTGTTCTGTATGTACTATGTACACTCCCTTCTTGGTTTTGCCTCTTGGTTTGTTTGGTGTTGATGTTCAGCTCACGAATTTACATTTTATGACAGAAGAGAGAAAACGAAAGGAGAGAGACTGGAATGGAATGGTACTGGACTACTCTGGAAAACTGGAAGCTGTGTGAGTGACTGAAAAGAGAAAGTCAAGTCGGGTTCCTTTCTCTTTACGGGAAAATGTATTTTCTTTCCTCTGTTTTCCTTCTCTCATCGTCCTTATACTGTAGTGTATAGGTAGTAGTAGCTGTTGCATCTTGCATGCCACAATTCTTTATTCTTCACAAGTATTTTCATAAATAGTTTTCTCATTGCCAGTTATTTTATTATTCATGATGTTTCGTAGGAATAGTCAAAGCTAAGCAAAAGAAAGGTAGTTGTAGTGGTAGGACACTATAATATTACCTAGTATAGTACATAAAAGTTGTACAGGATGTCCTTTATATTCGTTCCGCTTGGATTTCACTATTTATTTGTAGTACTGGTGGAATTCCAGAATCAACAAAATTACAACAATGATATACTTTTAGAAATCTAGACAATCAGTTATCATATTTATACTCAAAATTAAAAATCAGTTATCATATTGCTCAAAATTAAAAAATCTGTCATTGTCCTGACATAAAGTGTTTCCGATTAATTTTCTTGGAAATTATTTCAAACCGAAAATCATAATACAGTATGATCCTTAATCCTAGTTAAGCTTTCACCATTATGGTAATACTGTACAATAATCGTGTTGCGTTGTCCATTTTGTCACAATTTTGCGTTTTAATGGCACTCCTTCCAGTGGCGAAAGTTTAACCATTTAAAATATGTGGAAAAATGTAGCTAAAGTTTCATGTAAAAGGAACCCTGTACAACTTTCTCTATAACAAATATAACACAACTCAGCGTACGGTAGTTACTTTAGTTTAGTTTAGTCAACTCAAGAAATGTTCCCCCAGTTCTTCAGTATATATTCAGTCGGAGTCCTTATGCATAAATTGAGTTCTTCCATCTTCCATCTGTAGTCATTCCAATTTCAACATTCAAGGAAAGGGACGAAACATCATTTTCCTTATATTTTATATATTAACTCGTCCTATTTATTTTCATATTCATTTCACACTCAATCATTCATCTCCCTTTTTGGAAAACTTGTCCAACCATGGAGAAAGAGACGTCTATTGAAAGGCAACACAACCAGAATACTGAGAATGCTGCTTAGGTACACATTATTATCAAATTCTCGTTAAAGTCGGTCGTATACCTACACTATTTGTCTAAACAACTTATATCCTGGATACTGGAAGGCTATGTACTTGTTTGCTAAAACTATAAGCTAGAAATTGGAAATGTTCCAGGAAATGTGTCTTTAATCTAATACTATATTTTGCTAGCCATAAAACAAAAATATTATTCGATTTTACTTAAAACAGAAAATGAAACACATTTTTGTGTATTATTTTTGTTTATCCCTTTTTCCCAAACCACTCTTGCCTTTACAGCTTAGGCTTTAAGTTTTGGGGTCTGCAGTTTCAAAAGGACATGGGATAATCTTCGATATACAATAGTACGTACATGAAATTGAACCATGTCACAATTTTTAAGCTATTTAGGAACGATGAGATATATGAATGTGCATATACTATATACTTATATTAGAGTATATTTTCAATAAGGGTAAATTTGAACTTTTCTCAGAATAAATATATTAGTTAAACGAATGCTTTTGATCTGAGTGAATAAAAATAGTGCTTTATTATAATATTGAGCTTTACCAGGTTACGAGTTTAGTGTAAATATCGGTTAAGTTTGTACATCTACCAGATGATAATTAATAGATAGGATTATTAAAAGCAAAGAAGGATTCCAAAATATGAGAAGGATGATATATAATAATTAGTTGGATTGGATTATTCTACATCAATTTCAATAGGACTTTGACTTTAGTAAATTTAGTGAATGCCCTTCTTGAGTAAAGCTTGATTGACGATTCGTTGACTTTTGAGTTTAATTTCCAGCCGTCCAGGTACCTTGGCATCTGTGAGATCATCTTCCCCTTCTGATTCCTCAGAGACCGCGGGAGTCCCGACACGAATGAGTCTTGGAGCTATTGGAGGATTCTTGACGTAATTTCCATATTCTCTCGCCGCAGCTTCTTTCCCTTCTAATGATGAATTAAGTTCCTCGATGAGTTTGACGAGTCGCTTCGTCTTGCCTTGAATCACCTTCATTTGCAACTTCATATCATCATGATCTCGATGAAAGGGCTTTCGCTTCCCATCGCTGAACCTTTCGTTAAGAGCCATGAGACCGAGTCGGAGCTGTGTGTTGATATTTCCATAAATATCCAGTCGTTTTGACAGATCGTCCTTCCTCCGGCGAACTTCGTCGATGGCCTTCACATATTCTTTCTTGTAATGTTCAAAACTGTATTTGTTTCAATTAGAGATTAAACGAGGATAAATTGGAAGAGGTTAATCATGTAACTACGGTTAACTAAGGTAAATATTACGAGCTTATATTCAACCGTATCCCAAAAAACGGTAAAACATATGTAGCAAAGCTTGTTCTTTCGGGGTGGGTTTGAATATAAGCGTAAGCTCAAAATAAGGTCATTTTTTATTATTACATTTCCGCCTGTTCAACACCCGTGTATCTGTGGTAGTATAAAATGAGCATCAACTGAGACTTCTGTCGTACATACAAATTCCGAAGTTTTTCTTTGATGTCCTGCTCCTCCCTCAAGCGATCTCCAACTGTGCTCACGGTTTTCAATCTGAAAGTAGAAATCAAATCGATATGGTTGCTAATAATCTGCAATCCTTTATAAATAAGGGCTAATAAATTAAATAAATATTGGTAAAGGGTGGAAGGTACTAGCATGTAACGCAGTACCTATTTGGAATATGTGTAAGATCTTTAACTCTCATAGTTTCCACGAGTCTGCGAGCTCGCTCTTGAAATTCCTCAACTTCCTGTCGTTTTATCCTCAAAACTTCAGTGATATCCGATCCACTTGCAGTGACCTGAGCAGGAAATTGCATGGATAGTCGCCCGATGTTCGTCGGCTTCATGATTGGCATATTGGAATTCTCCTCAAGAATCTTTTCCACAGCTTTCTTCATTTTTGACATTTGTTTACGGCGCCGTCGACGATTTTCCGATGATTCCTTCTCCGTAAGGATTAAATTCTTGTACGCTTCGTCACGAAACTAAAATCAATCACATTCCATATAGAAAAACTTTTAATTAAAAATCAGGTCACGTTTTATCCTACATTATGTATTACATACAACCTACATCATACGGAAAGCACACAAGGTATCGTATGTAATACACATACTACTATACAGTACACTAGTACAGGTGGTTTCATAACCATTTGCCTCCTGCAGCGGGTAGACTTGTCAAACTTCTTGACAAACTATATTTGTTGGAAATCTACACGGTCAACATTATAATTATTTCAACAAATATTGTCCATATCATCAGCATCAGATTTTGATTACAGATAAAGATTACTTTTAATTTTGGTGTCGATGAACAATCAATAATGCGTACGATATTGTTGAATGGGCAATATGGAAAAGAAAAATGAGCTATTTCATTATTCAATGGTCATCTGGACTTTGACCGCATTAACCTTTGGGAAGAAAGACAAATTAATAATTCGGAAAACGATTCTCCACAAATATGCTGATCTAGATTTTTCCAGCGTTTCTGTAAGTATACTCTAGCCATAATAAGTTGCAAATGGTTATGAGAAAGCCTGTACTGAAAACTATACGTAGTTACATACACGTGTGTGCTCATATCAAGGTGTAGATAGATTGTAATAGATAATTTTACATTTTCTACATTTACACGTACGGATTACGTAACTGTAGCTGAAGATCAAGACTAATGTCATAAAAAATAATTGTATAATGTAATGTAATCGTAGGTACGTGAATAGCATCATCCAGCATCATTTGTAAATTGGTCAGCTCATTTTTTAGTGTCTGGAGGCCTGTTTCCATGTTTCTGAGGACGGAGGCATACTTCCCTCGTTCTCCTCTTAATATTATTTTCACTTTGTAATAAGTAGAGTTCAGAATTTGGGCTGTTTCCCTTCGTACTGCAGAGTAGACAGATTTTATTAACATTTTAAAGATTTTAGACTCTAGAGCACACACTCATAATACTTGGAAGTGTGTATAGAGGTGTACGGATGTACCTGACTTGACTCTTAGATCATAAACCGGGTATTTAAATTAATAATTCCTAGAAGCTGTAAGTGAAATAAATGAAAATTGGGGCATATTACCTTTTTGAGCTTCTATGAGACACTCAAGTCTATGAATTCCTTCTAAGGACTCCACTTCCCAAGGGAGAGATCCAGGACGAGGCCATTTCTCGATTACCAAAACCATTTCTTCAGATTCTTCCAACTTGTGTCGCTTATCCTTCAGCTTATCCAAGTGAGCATTCAGTATATTTGCCATATCAAACAGTTTATCATCCAGCCAGGGAACGGATACCTAAATAATAATTTAGTTTAAGTAGAAAGTATTGATTTCCCTTTATTGCCTAGAACACAAACATAATTAAGAAGGATTCAAATACTACGATGACAAGTACTTTCGCCAGTACCTCTTTAACTATAATTTATTTTAAGATTGAAACACATACCTAATTACATGTAAGGGTAATTTTTCTGCTGAACATCCTAAGCTTCTAACTTTATTTGTAAATTAACTACTGAAATTTTTCTGCAATTTTGAACAATTTGATGCAAGGAACGCGTCCAGGTACAATCTCAACAGATATATGACATTATATGTACTTATGACATAAGAGTTCATTCAAATGAATGAAAATGAAATAAAAACTTACAGCTGGAGTGCGATTGGACAATGCCAACTGGAACTCTCTGTGTGTTCTGAGTGCATTTTGCACGGCAGCTCTCTCCGAATTGATAGCGTCGTATAAACTTTGTCGCAATTCTCTGGTTTCCCTTGTAAGATCCCTGAGGAAAGATGTGGTCCCTTGGTGAGATTCGTTTAAGTCATCCGTAAGGGCCTTATTATAGCGCTCTGGAGAAAATAATCATAAAAATCCTTAGGAAAATTCACTTTCCCATTTTATTATTGGTGTAAAAGAGTAAACCGTGAGATGACCTTTTAGTTGAATCTTTGCCCGAAGATTTTCAATCTGATCTTGAATGGGAATTGCTTCATCATTCACTTCTTCAGCCTTTCCGGGTTTCTCTGGCTTTGCCACGATCCGTCCATATGTTGATAGAGTTTTATGCAGCCACGACATGTTTCCTTTCCTTTTTGCTTACACCACGCGACCTTCTGCCTGTCAACAAAAGAGAAAATCCTCCACAGAGAAGAAAACAAAGACTATCTTTAGCTTTTTCTTTCCCGTTCAACTCCTATTCTTCTTTAGGGCACTAAATTATTACTATCTTGAATGTGTACTTGACGAAGCCAATATTGTGTCCTTGTATTGTGAATATGTAAATAAATATTAGTATTGTATCCTGTTTTTGGTGTGTCTTCCGTAGTTTGATGGCTTGTATGCGTGAAAGTTATCAAAATAATGCTATAAAAATAATTGCTGTTAATTATTCAATACAGTCAACTGAGTCAACAGTACACATTTTGCAGCAATCATGGTAACGTAATATGGCGGGATAGTCAATGGCCAAGGATAATCTGTATATATGAGAATATGGCAACAGATTGAACACTAGAATATCATTATGTCCAAGATTTCTGTTGTAATAGCCTAGAAACATTCATTTGGCATGAAAAATATGTATCGATATGACGAAAAGGTAATAAATTATTTTAATTTCCATATTTCCAGGAATTGCTTCATAGACAGTTTTAGAAAATCCTCCAGAGAGAATAAAACAAAGACTACCTTTAGCTTTTTCATTTTTTTCCATAGAATTTACAAAGAGCAGAAATATTAACCATGTTGGAAAAGTAATCTGACCAATTTATATTTCGGTCCTATACATTTCCCCTGAAAAACGGGGTAGCATTATCTTCATAAATGCAAATCCATTTCTTGACTTCAGCATTTCACTTTTACACAATCTTTTCTGCAATGACAATCATAACTCATAAATCTCAATCCCAATTCACAGACAGTTCAACTCTCCAGTTATCCTCTTTTCATTTGTCTTCCTTTCTGATTGACGATACAGATAAATATTCCTATTTCATTGTCTTCCGTATTCCAATATTCAGCTTTTCCCTGTCTTGTCTTTTTCAAATGTATAAATTATTAGGATATCAGACATATGTACAAGCAAGCAAGAATGATAAAAATGTATCAAATATGAAACTCGTCTAAAATCTGGTTTAGTTCAGTAATCGTATGATCTATTTGGAAATAAATCATTTTATAATGTTAACAAGACACGCTTTCACTTTAAAAGACAAAGGAATGAACAGTGAACACAATGTGTGCCCTTCGTGTAATATTGTACAGACTTACAGAGACTCGAAGATAAATGAACTCACGCCAAATGTCCTAAACCAAAATGGCAATATTCTAAGTTAACTAAACTACTACATATATACACGTAATAGTATGTGTCTACTTACAACTACACCGAACAAACAGATATTTAAGTACATTCCCTGGTCTATTATCTACGGAGAGCAATTTAATAGGTAAATTATGTACTACACTAAAACATTTATTTTAGCAATTATTCTGAGATAGTCAAATTATTCTACATACGCAAAAAAGTTAATGTGTAGTGTAAATAGCATTTTTACTCCAATTGCATTCTGTCTGTAACAATAAAGAGACTGCAGCGCAATCTTTCACATTAATTTGGGATTTCCTATTTGAGATCTTGGCAATTGGAACAAAAAGCAGTGTGACAGTTTCTTATCACATATAAAATATATTCTGCATTGTGCATCAATGGAGATTTGATAACAGCCTAGTGGAGACGCAGAGAAGATTATCTTTTAGGCAGAAGCACTCTATTTTCTTTTGGCTTAACATAAATATGATATCAGATTCTTCTGGCTTGGCATAAATAGAAATGTTATCTGATGAGATGGAATGCAACAGTCGAAATGTCGACTTTTACTTTCTCTTTCAGCTATTTCCCTTTTTTGCTTTCTCTTTAGTTTATCCTTATGTTTGAGTTATTTAACGAATAGAAATTTTGACAGGGTGGTACTCCAGTTGTATATCGTTTATTTCATGCCGTCTTTTATAAATAATTGAAAAGGCAAACACAAGATTTTCTAAATTAATGTTGCATAGTGCTTAATGTATAAAAATGAATAATATTATTATTTTCCGCAGTAGTGTAGTAGGTATGTCCATCTAAATGGTTTGTCCTGTTGGCTGTCATTCCCAATATTCAATCTCCAATCCCCAATTCCCATGCAATGCAATGGTTCTGTCTTTTTATACATAGAATCATATTGTACACTTCGTGAACTGCCATGGCATTACATACCTACTAGGTAATGTCTACAGCCATAGCATTCAACATAAATACGACATAACATTCCCTGAGAAGTAAAAACCTTTTAGTGCAAGTCTGGAGCGTAAAAAGACAACATTATGCTTTCTCCAGCTGCTCTGCTGAATTACTCTTCTGGTGAGAAAGAAAAAAATAAGTTATCATATGCAATGTATGTACCTAGATATGTAGGTTATGTATCTTCTTAACTACTTATCGATATCCTGGTCTGGTAGTCTGTGCTAGATATATTATACATATTAAAGATCATATGTGTCTCTGGTATGCACAAACATAAAGCAGAGGTTAATGCTGCTAATAAATATAATCGATATTCCGACTTGACTTGAAAGCAAACTTGCTTTCGATTAGATGACTTTCTGTCCCTCGGCTAGTACCACGAACAATGAACTTGGCTTTGGCATCACTTTCCTCTTCTCCTCGATGGCATATTATTATCACCGTTTCTGCTCTAGCTTTTACCAAGTGACCAAAAACTGCGAAGAAAATTATCATGTGAAGAATTCAAAAAAAAATTAAGTCGCAGCGCAGCCTAAAATTACATGTGTCAAGTAAGAACCTAAATTCCTACATGTTAAGTCTGATTTCCATGTGTCAAGTACCTATGTACGAGCTTAGATTCTCATGTCCCAACCAAAGACTACCTTGTTTCTGGGCTAAACTTCTTTCCGGAAAGTAACAGTTGGGCAACGCGATAGATGAATACTCCCTACATTATCACAAAACCAACATCTCTTGTCCACCGACTTTCTCCAGCTATAAACTTTTACGTATACGGTATATGATATTATGTTAGTGTGCGTAATGCAGTGTAGCAGGATAGCACACTAAAATGCAATCTCCAGCACCACGACTGTCCTGTCTTTTTTACTGTCAGTGCAGCAAAAGATAAAGACAAAACTGGAAGAAGGCTCACTCAGGATCAGAAGAGGACAGGGAAAGTCAAGTCAAAGTCAGCAACTGAATCAGAATCACTTTTCCATTATGCAACGTCCTTTTCCTCTTTCACTTCTCTCATTCGGGATATTCGAAAGCTGTCTTCCTTTACTTTATATCAAGATTAGCCCAAACGTACTTTATACTTATATCATAAACATAAAGTAGTAGGCAACGCAAATAATAAATGACTTTCCAGGAATTCTGTAACATCAATACATAAATTAGATATGTACTGTCCTAAGTCATAACATTAATATCGCTCATTTCTCTGCATTAACTGCCAGAAAATTTAATGCTACGTGGTATAGCTTCAAATATACACAAATCATTTAGCAGAAAATCGTAGTAATTTGCACAGAAAAATGTTTACTATTTCACAAAACATCCCCACACTACCTATACATCTGCAGTTTGAGAATAAATGATTTTTGGTCGCTACATAGCTAGACCGCCCGTAGCTGCGCACGGGCTAAAAATTCTAGTATCATATAACTTACAATAGGATGTACTAATTCAATTTTAGTTTGTTTCCGTGCTTGCTTTGAAGTAATTTACCTTGTGTCTTGAAAGATAATTTGACGATAATGTAATCGGGAATATGCAAATAAAAGCACGTCGAATGATATGAAATGAATTCGTATAATATGAATTATGAATTCATAATGCATGTAACAAAAGTTGTATCATTATTATAGTGTTCAGTGGCACACACAAAAGCATTATGTAACGGTTGGCTGCACATTTTAGCAATAGTAGAAGCATCACACTTGTATAACCCATACTTCATTTTGTATCCTATGTCTTATGTTATTTGATGCATGATCCTGAATTCATAATTATGTAATTTATAGATTTCGCTGAGATAATTTGAAATTTGCATATCTCGAAAAAGAGGAAACGTGGAGATAGTCAATTCGTAGATGTTGTGCAACTTTGTATTATTTTCGTACACCACGACACTTCAGATGTACAAAATATGGAGTAGGGAGTAAAAAATCTGTGATTCAAATGATGGAAAACTAGCTGTGAATGACTTTCTTGGGAATATGACATAACTAGTAATTTCAATATTACGTAATAATGTACAGTATCCCCTATTGACTTGATTCTAATCTACGAATCTTTACTCTGCTTTACATGCTTTTGAAAAACTGACTCAAAAAATGTGCTTCATTAATTTCAAATTCGTTTGCACTGTGAATATGCACAAAATGCTGGGCAACTTTTATTACTAAGGAGATTCAAATTGCATGCAAATTGTTTTAGATATTCTTAGATTCTATTATGGCTATACTATTATAGTGGCTCAGAAATATTTGCGTATAGAATATTATGCTGTTGTAAATTACAGCTACAAAGAAGGTGATATTACTGTGTTTGAAGTTTTAATTTTATAACCACAGGGAGAAAGTTGACATAAACATAATATATTATAAATACAGTCAAACCATTTATCCATTTCCTTGCAGATTCAATTTCATCCCTTGCCCTTAATGTAATTCGTCTTAAAGAAGTAACAATATTAAACACAAAGCATTGTCAGTTTAGTCAGTGAATAAAAATGGCGTCAATGAATCCATACCTCGGTCCACGATACCGTTATTGCTACAAGAGTGCAGGATGTGAACAGCCACCTTGTCCGGGATGTCCTAATCCAGAACTTGACCCCAACTGCTCAATTCCCGACTTCCACAAAAAGATGTTTGCGGAACGATGGAAAATCCTTCGCCAAAGTCCGTGTGGCAGAGCAAAAATCCCTGGAGCTGGCTGCTCGTTTTTAACGGGTAGTCCATTGAACAATATTAACCAAATCTGTGTACCTGAATTGTACGACGAGGGGAAAAGTGTTTACACTAAAGATTACAAATTCCCTGTATCTTCGTTGAACATCGTAACTAAACCGAACAAAATATAAATTTATATTATATGTATTTATACATATACATATACAAAATTAATTCTCATTTGTAAGAGATGTAAATTAAAAGATTTTACTATTTTTAGGATGATTGCTGCCCAGCAGATTGCAATTGCAGTGACAAATTCCCAGAACTCCCAGGAAATGTGTCTTACCGGTGTTGGGGGCCGCGACCACCACTGGACCCTTTGGATGATATGACCGTAATATGCAATTTTGTATATCCGTATTCTAAAACTTGAAAAATTAAACCGGTAAATATGTAAGTACAAAATACATCTTAAATTTATAGTCCTATCGATACTGGTTTCCTCCGAAGCCTGTACCTCCTCCACCTCAGAAACGGATTCAGAAATGGGACCCTTGCGAGTGTCCGATGGAATGTAATGTTTACTTTCAAATATTCTACACGATTTTCAAAATTTTGAATTATGTAATGGGAAAATGATTAAATACCTAACAACTTCGTTATAAAAAAGGTGCAACGGTATCTCGGTTGGAGTATTATCCAAAAAAGCGCATCCCGAATGGACCAGCTCTGGCTGCCGTACTAAAAAATGGTCTTTGGTCTGCAGCACAATTATCTAAAGAGTAATAACAATAATATAAAATACAATTTCATTCTTTTAGCAGCTAGTTTTGAATTCTAGAAATAATTGTCACTGTAATATTGTAATTTCAGCTTTACTGACCAAACAACAACGAACACGGACTTTGACGAAAAATATGGCTGCCGACGGGAACCGATCCCGAATGTAGCTACATTGCGCTCCGGTTGTGGTCCTTTGAGTTCTGACACGGAGACATCAGTTGAGTACACTCCAAAGGAGATTGAATCCTCAACTATTCCAGACTGGCTTGAAAATGATCAATGGCTCGCCCCCATGACCCCTCTAGAGAAATGCACAACTTACAAACATTATTACAAACCGTATCCATTTCCTCCTCCAGTGAGTAAAAGGATTTTAGACAATAATGATCTTTTCACGGCATACTAATTCTACTGATTACAAAATAATTAATATCATACTATGTTTTTTTCCCTGGGACAATTAGTTGACAACATATAAGGTCGAATCCCCGCAAGCAATCCCATTTTGCACTCTGAATAAGCTATGTTACTCCTGTCATGAGCCTTGCGTCGACCAACGGACCCCTGTGGAAATGAAAGATTGTGACCCTTGGCCATATGTAAAGCCGTGTCCTATCCGGTATCAAGATAATCTTCACACTGACCCTTGTGCTCCATTCCGAGATCACACGACCTACAAGGAATCCTATTTGGCAAGGAAACGATGCTTCCCCGTGGAAAATTTCAAACCATTGCCAATTTACGCACCTTCACTCCAGCCATTCAATGGTAAACTGAAAAAATACAAAGACACTAAAAATTACACTTATGGCGCTATTATTTGAAAAGTTCTTTGCTCTTCTTATTCCACTTGACAAGATTTTCAGTAATTATAATTTTTCTACTTTAAATTGAACAGATGATACAATAAACCGAATGTCTTATCCTGCTTATAATTGGTGTCAGTACAAGGAGTCGAAGGGTAATGCTGGAAACCCGAATGGTATCAAATGGGGGCCTTTCACCTGTCCACCTAATGAAGACAAAGTAATTAAGATATATGATCTACATTTTACTTGAAAAATTTCAATCAAATAGCAAAAGAATTTAAAATTCGAGTTTCCTTTAAACAGTGTCTTCCAAGATTCCCTGCTCCTTACGGAAATCCACTGAAACCTTACGTAAGTTATCCTTTCAAACGCACGGTGTGCTAACAAGTGTTTATACAACTTTTCAATGATTTGTTTGGAACTTTTCAGACTGGTCGTTGCCCCTGTGGTCCGTACGATGACCGACCGACATACAAACAAGATTTCAGTTTTAAAACGTGTGAAATGGTTGCCAAAATGCACGAAGATTTATGCGAGCGCCCAGCAGCAACTCCTGGAGAAAGTTTGTACCGACATGACTTTGTTAGGCAAGGTGGAAGGAAAGCAGCAGTGATGCCACCGCCTACCGGATTGGGTCACCGCTGCATGAATCCGTCTTCCATCCGTGACACCGATACGCTCTACCGACTGGACTACAACGATTTCTGGAAAATGTAAATTCCCTTTCCTCTATAGTTATTCGTTAATCTAGTTATTATTTATAAGCTTATAACTTATTGTTTCACTTAGAAAAACTGGCAAACTGGTTTTCTTTTTCAATTTCGGGTGTAAATTTTTATTTTAGTAATTTTTGTTAGATTTTTGTTGAAAAATTGATATTCGGTTCATTCATTCTTATAAGTAAGTAAGTAGAATACGGCAAGGGAACCGTAAAACTATTTTATTACAGCTACGATGAAAGAAGTTGACTTGGCTTCCTTTTTTTTACTATAGTAAGTAGTACTTGAACTTTGAACAGTTGAAATGCATGGGAGTCAGTTTGTGCCCTGACAGGCATTGGCTTCCCTTGGCACGTAATCTATTGCATGAAAATTTATTATTGGGAAATATGTCTAAGTATTCTATATAGTTATATCCAAGCTTTGAATACTTACAGAGCAGTGCAAGTATTTAGTACCTACTTACTTTCTCTACTCTACAGAAAATAGTTACTATATCTTCGGGCGATTAGCTGTGTAAATGCAATAACTCTGTACAGCTACTTTCTTTTTTACTTTCACTACTTTCTCTACTCTACAACAAAACTAAAATATTGTTCTAGTTTTGTCCATAGATTGAGAAATAGTGCAACTCTGCAACTTACATGTTATTCACCCTTATCATGCCTATTTAGATCATCGGTAGTTGAGAAATAAACATTCCCGATAATTCCTAGCTACAAATCTCATAACATTTGGAATCCAAAGTTAAAAGTCCAAATATTTACTTCCCCCCAAAATTCACCATGTAAAAGATATTATATTATAAATCTCAAAAAATGGGAGAATCCTTTTACTATCAACTGTTGAAATTTTTTCGAAAAGATTAACACTAACTTTTAAACCCAAAAATATTACAGGGAAAGTTAGTTTCCCAGATTCTCGATAATACATAAAGTATGTAGGCACTAAATTCCTATAACTCATGGTACAAAGTAACAAAAACAAAAGTTGTCTAAACTTTTTTGCACACCGATTCACGACCATGACCAAACGAAGTAGAAAGATGAGTCCAGGAAAAGACAAGGCGCTATTGTGCTTGACTTTTCTACACTAGACTAGACAGTATGATATTGTATAAAGAAACTAAAGATGCATGTACCTTTCAACTTATGTACAACACAACAGAAAAGAAACAAATAAAAACAAACTGACATGACATACCTAACCGGTCAACTTTTATAGGTAAGCATCTGAACTGAACGTGTATTCTTGTAATTCAATACTTTTACTCAAGTCATTACGAATTACACTAATAGCCCCTTGTCTTGCCTTCCCCTCTTCGGCCCAGGCCAGAGTCCAGTTCAATATCCAACTTTCACTTCAGTTTTGACTTTCTCCAGGAGAAAAGAAAATTATTGTAGCCAGAAAATGAGCCGTAATACTTTATTCTGTTCGAGTATCGCACCCTTTCCGTGGAACTCTTAGATACAAACTCTGCAAATAATTTTGCAGTCTTTTTGTTACTTTTAACTTTTATTCCAATATTCTTTATTCTTTATACCTTTTTTACAAAAAAGTACAATAAAATTTGAAAAACAATATGGCTTTTAAGATTTCATGGTTCTTGGACCATTCTTCCTGTTACTTATACCATACCGTATACTAGTAATTTACCTATAGTATACCCCAAGGAGATAATTCAAAGTACACAAAATCCTATTTGTATAGTATAACGAATTCTCTCAATTATAAAGATACCTTGCTTACTGCTAGTACTAACAAACGAAGTGATTAATTAATGTCTACAAAGTCTACATCAAGTCGAGATGCAGAATGCAGAATAGATTAAGGAAAGCCAAACAAATTGTGAGCCCCGTTTGTTTTATCAGATCGCTATAAATATTACTTACTAACTACAAAGTACGGACAATAGGGATAGTTTCTTCTTTATTCTATTGCATTCTTGACTTTGCCAAGTCAAACAGTTCCGCATCCCTGCCAAGTCAAGCAATAGCTACGTCTCGCCACACATTTAACCTTTCTAAAGACAAAACAAAAACGAGTCTGAATCTGCGGGAGGATTCCGTAGTCAAATCCAACTCAAACTGGAGTAAAGCTAAGCTGTACTCTGTCAGAAATAGCTGCAGCAAGCGTTTGCTCTGCCATGACAATCAGGATTACCCTGAACAAGTCTGGATCTTCTTCTCCAGTCCAAAATGCGATAGCGATAGCCAAAAATAAACCCAGTTATGTTGACAACTGAATTCGTTTGCATTGTATTTTATATACTGACGATTAGATATATTGGACAGGGAAAATTTCGTTTTCTGTCCTCCTTTTACTAAATGACTAGCTAATCCTCAACTGAAGGATTAATAGACACTGACACACCTAGCGATAAGTTAATTCTTCAAACCTTGTTTTCTACTTTTCCCAGAGTTCATGCGAATCCAAAATTGTACCCTTACCCGTACCCCAACCAAATCCTTGAATGTTCTTGAATGTTCTTGAAACTCGAATAATTATTTTGTTAAACATTTCTTCGCTATTTTCAAATTAGAAATGTTAAGAAATATTTCCCAATCTTAAGAGTTTTCCATGAAATATTTCATGTTTTGATTCTTTTCGATTTACTTGTCTGACATATTTAATATGTTTCCCTTTTATTTAAGTAAGTAGGTACTTGCTAACGTTCTGTATCAATATGGGAAAGGAGCACGAACTACTTAAATTGAAGGAATTACTGATGCTTATAGTAAAAATATTTAGTCATAATTCCAGGAATGGTTACAACAGCCAATTTATTTAGTTACAATGAATAAGTAGCAATACTGAATTGTAATGCATTTTACGGATGTAAGATGTAATACAAAGGTACAATTTCTATTACAATTGCATTTCGATCAATATACAAATGTTCAAAGTAAGAACATTCGTTCAAAACAACGTCTAAATATTAGTATATACTTTCCAAAATAAATAGTAAGTCAAATAGGTATGCATTAAAATTACTGATACAATATTTTGCTCTGGAGTTATTTTCTTCCGTAGTTCAAGATATAATTGTTAGGCAAGAAAAACTAATTTCTTTCTTGTTTTCTTTGGAACAAAGGAAGATTATCTTCTTTATTTGTAGTAAATGCTGTATTGATACACCTTTCCATTGTTTTATTTAAAAGATACTAATGTTGAGACTGCGAATGTCCCATCTGGTTGTCCATCTCGACTTGTATCAAGTTCGGGGAAGTGAAAACGAAGAGAAAGCAAGCCAAGTCGGATACCGTTGCTTGGCTTGACTTGTTTGTATTCTTACTTTCCGATTTGTTACCCTTGTGCTATTTTCACTCTAAGTTTATATTTAGTTCGTCACTTCACTTTCACTGAAGTGAATTGAGTAGTAGATTGAATTTTTGTGCTTGACTTGTGATTTTTTGGTTATGTTTTCTCTTTGCCAACAGAATGCCACGGGAGAACCTGGAGTTATACCGAGGGAAGCCAACGATAAGAACACGCAAGCGAGGAGAGCAGGTGTCAATGTCAACACAGTCAGGAGACAGAGAGGAAGGCGACATAATTTATCAACCTGTTATTGTCAGAGCGCCCGGCAAGGGCTGTCAGGCCGAAGCTCAACAGAATTCTTATCCTCCTTACTTTCCCCAGCCTTCGCCTGTTCTAGAGGCTATTGATCCAGCTGAGACTCGCCGATGCCGAAAATATCGGGAACTCGATGGACAAACTATTCTCAATATTCCCAGATTCCCGAATAAAAAGTTCGGAGTTAGGGATGGCTATGCTGGAGTCAAAATTTGAGCTCCGTTACACTTAAAACAACCATCAATTTTCATTCAAACAGAACCAGAGCAGAAGGCAATCCAATCCAAGTAAGTTAAACTAACCAGAACCTACACAAAAATTTTAATTGATCTCTTGCTCTCAACTCACTTCGATTTTACAATCTACTTTTTCATTTTGACTTTAGTAGAAACTGACTTCCATTCCTTCTGATGCTCTTACAAGAAACTGTACCCTATATATACCGAATATTTCCATGCAATACATAGAAAGAACAGAAAAAAACAACAAATATACCTCACAATACGCAAAAGCTATTTATTATCAAGCAAATTATATACTTACCTTGCCTTCTACTAGTAAATGCCAAATGCAAACAAGCTGAAAAAGTTTTAATTAAAACGAATGTGCAGATAAGTAAGTATTTTTACTGATCATTATACCTAATTATGACTGGAGCGTCCTAGCTTTTTAAGAATGTCTTATTTTCCATGTAATTGCATATATAAATACGTACAAGTACCTACACGCCTACGATTGCGATATTCGGTTGACGATGACCCATTTAGATATGATCCATTTGCAAAGTTAAAATAGTACGCTAAACACATAAGCATTTAAGAATTTTGAATAATTGTATTTAATTCATTTAAATTCAAAGTGTAAGTTAATTGTCTAGTGTCAGCTATCATAAATCTTAAGGAGTAACAAAACTGGAATGCATCATAAAATTATATTTCTGCATGTTATAATTGAATTTGAAATTGCAGTACACGCATATATGAACTTGCCTTGTCTGTTGTGACAACTACTGGCTTGTAAAGTAATTGAATGTATGTACTATATTGCATTTATGGAAGGAAAGTGAATTTATGGAAATGTCTCAGATGGTGAAGTGAAATGTCGTAAGCTCTGCTAAAAAGAATAATCCACTGAACTGCCATTTCAATTCCCCGACATTCTTTTACAATAGGGAGTTTCATTTGAGTTTTATCCTTATTGCTACTATAACTTTTTTATGAAGAATGTCAACTACCTTCCAAGACATTAATGTACAGCACACAAAGTAATATTTTATTGTATAGTGTAAAATAAAACTCTGAAAACTTATTTTTTCATCTTCATGATGGCTATTGCCAATGCCATTGCCAAAAGTAAGAAAAAGAAAACTTGGATTGGATTGTGAAATAGGGTATAGGCACGTTTACATAAAAGATTAAAGAAAGAGAAATTCGCAATATTATTTTTCAGTGGAAGACGCGCCCTGTAATCGGAAAATCGGGATCTAATCTACCTGGCTTGTGCAACTATTCCTTTACACAGCAAATCAAAGAAGTGAAAGTAGGAATGTGGGAGAAAGTTAGATAGTTAAACTTGTGGCGTAGTGCGCCGCGGTCTAGTCTGGTCGGTGATTGAAAGGAAAATGTGTGCAGTTCAAGTATTCTAGTTATAAAAAATGTGACAGTGACGGGACATGCAATGCACTCTTCAGAAAGCTAGGTAGTCTTTCGGGGAAACCTTAAAACGTTAAACGTCAACAATTTCTCAAATGATTTTGTAAAGTAGCTATATAATTAAATCCTTAAAAATAGGGTAAAGTTCCTGAAAAGAAATATTAGTTCTCAAATTTCTATATTTTAAAGCTATTGTGGACCAACATCAACGTATTGTTAAAATTAACGTTTAATTATGTTAAATCCCTGTTTTCGTTGATACAACATTAATTATTCTTGTTAACATAAAACAAAGAAAAGAAGCCGATTACTCAGTTAAGCTTAGTAAAACTTCACCGTAATGTTCCACAGCTGCATTAAAACATGTAATTTTTGACATTATGAGGATTTATCTATCTTAGTATTCTAGAATTATCAAATGCTTTGCGATATTTTTTATAATGCTTGATATTCCAAGGTCCATCGATGACGAATGCTGTTCCACTCCGTCTGTACATAATAAATAACAAACAGATACTACTGACGATAGTTACACGCGAGCCAAACACACATAATACACATAAGCACACATAAAAAGCTTGTTGGTAGGTACATTCGTAACAATTACAGTTTTTGGAACTTTCTATTATTGAACATTGCATTACACTTCACTCAACTCCACTCCATTATTCAATCTAACTACAATAGTCAAGTCAACATTGGAAAACTTCTTCTCTTCAGTAGGTATTATGCAACTATAATAAAAGTGGATCACAAAGCTTCTTTTAGCACTTTGCTACATTAAACTAACTCTCTATCTGTCCTGATGTTGCTGGGCTGGGCTGGAGTGAGAGTCTCTTGCTGGAGATACAAACTTTTATCCAGACAGAATTCCAAGAAAGAGGTGGAATCGTGTCGGCCTGATGTTCTTATACAAAATTCATATACAAAATACGTATAACAATCTGTAATTTCTGAGTTGGAGGGAAGTAAGTAGGTGCCTGTTCTAAAGAACACTAATAACTGGGACTAATGCATCATTAATAATTTATAAGAGCTCGGATAAACACACTTTTTCATGTTAGTGTAGGTATTTTGAATCGCTGTTTCCTATTTTCACAATTTGCATTTTTGGTAGCCGATAAATGCGTTAACAGTGGGTATAAATCGCTATACTAATTTTTTTTATCACGCAATTGACGTAATCGAAGTGTTAGTGTCCCAGGACACAAAAGTGTCCCACTGGGGAATTATTGTATTTTGATGAAAAGAATGTACCTTAAACCTTAATTCCCCATGGGCGAAATAATTCCCCATGTAATACATACATACCTGCTCTTATTTCCCTACTAATGTCGAATTATAACGTAAGGAAAGGTGAAGTTTTAGCTTAGTAGACTCATGCATTGACTAAATGTAGCAAAAATAAGACAAGGAGTAAGATGAAAGGGAAAGGTGTGCATAATTGTTTGTGGAGACGTTTGTTGCTAGCCCTTTTACAGTGTTTAAGCATATATTTTTTGGGACGAAATTAAATGTTTGCACTTGAAACGGTAATTCCCCATTTACGAAATAATTCCCCATATACCTCTTTTTCTGGCAAATTTTCGGCTTGAAGCAATAATTCCCCCCTCGGACACTTGTACGTCGATTACGGTACGATAATCTTAACAAAGGAAGTGATCCCTTAAACTATAGTACACTTTAAATTAAGGAGCTTTCGTAAAATGATGAAGGCCATTTAATGTGATTCTAGAAACTACTTAGTAATATAAAGTAAGGGATATAAATATAAAGGTAAGAGACCCTTCTGCAATTTTCTCAAAAGAAAATGGAGAATGAAACCCATTTCCTTCATGTGTGCTTTACTAGTAAGGGAAAAGGAATTGTTGACGTCGGATTTAGTATTTCATGTTACATTTTTATGTTCTGTTATGAAATGTTTGAGAATGAGATGATCTGGAGATCTGAACTGGACCTGGATACTGGAATGGTCAATTGCACCAAGCCTGGAGATTCATGTATGACTTGAATATTACTGTTATAGTCACTTCAGCCTGGGCAGTATCAGTATCATAAATGTACAATTTAACTACTTCGTGCCAAATAAACTGATTTCTATTGAATTCAACTTTACGATTACGATTACGACTACTAAAGTTGGTTGAACTGAAAAAGAATTTTACAATACATATTTACTCAGGGAAAGATATTGGAGGTGAGATTCATATTTCCTACAGATATTAGTAATGGAAGTACACCCAAATCCCAGATTCCAGATGGACCAATAGTAATCAAATTATTACAGCATTATTTTGGAAAACTGGATCAATAATTCAAGAATAGTTGCCCATTATATACTAGTAGAAAGGTGTTTGACCTCACCTGACCCATCATATCTCCAAACTTGCAAAAATTTCTCATTATTTCAATAATGGAAATCAGATTCTTTTAAAAATATCTCGCATCCTGACAGAATAGTGACAATAGTAATGCTGCCTAAGCAGTTGGTACAAAGAAATACGATTTTATTATAATAGTTACATTATTATTAAGTGTTATGAGGTCATTTCCCTTTCTTTTCACTTTCAATAATCCCGTGTAAACACTTTTAGGAACCTATGATTCGATGCCTACATATTCCCTTTTCTTTTGCAAACGAATGCGAATAAAAGCTATTTCAAATGATTTACGGCCACTGAGGTAGGTACAGTTAATATGCCACCTTTTCCTGGAAAGAAAATAACTTTTCCAGGGCTTCTGGAAAAGTTTCCTTACTTTCACCGTCCATTTATTTAATTTTTAAAGGTGATTTTTAGCAAAAACAGTATTAGCAACTTTCGTTTATTACATGAACACCATTACTACATACACACATATTTCAACAATTATAATTTGTACAGGCGGATTTGTTTTCCAATTTTACGTACTGTTTACTAATTTACTTAACGTAAGACAATTCTTCTCGTAGCAAGTGGGTATACGGCATAAAATTATAGGTCGATGTATAATTAATTATTGAAATTGGACATTCATAGCAATTATCTCTCACTTCAATTGGGTACTGGTATGGAACTAACATTGTGTTTCGTATTTGTCTAAGCAGTTTTTAAATATTTGAAATATAATGAGAGTACTGAAACGGGAATTTGAGACTTCAATTTCAATATTTTCAAAACGAGAAAATCGTAATGGCTGACAAGATGAAGATAATCAAAGAGGGAATTATGGTGACTGATCCCGTACCAGCACCACCTTTTTCACCACCAATAGACTCTTTCATAGATTTTCCCTTTAGTTGTCGGTGATATTTCCAATCAGCGCAGCCGTCACCCGTATTGCAGAAACATTCTGTAGTTTCGTCTGAAGGACCATGTTCAGTTGGCCAACAAGCGTTTCGCTTCTTTCCAGCAGCATCGTTAAATTCGTTTGGTCCCCGAACTTCGCACCCTCTAGCAACTGCCTTCATAGTATCACCGTATTTTACACCCATCCAGCAAAAGGTATTTGCTGCATCTGCTGGATTTTTGCTGACTGCAAAATATTATAATAAAACAATTAGTAGTCACTCATCGCTTTTATATCGTTTTATTTCATAAGCAAAGTAAAAAAAATCGGAATTACTAATTTTACCTGGACATTGGACAAGGAGGTCGCTAATTGGTTTGTCGTCACCGCACGATTCGTGAACGCGGCTTTCCTCTGCATTTCTTTCATTATAGTACGCATCAGTAAATTGCATCCCGTCATCTTTCTTAAACTGGTACGCATAATGGCAACTGTAGCACTTCAAGGTGGTAACTGGAAAAACCAAACATTCAACAGATTAAACTATGGCCAATATGAGAGAAATTGTGATACCCTTATCAAAGGAAAAATCTTTTAAATTCACGCATGATCAGAACTGGAAAAGGAAACCCTACCAGCTTGAAGTAACAAAGAAACAAAGAAAAGATTCAGTATCATGTGACATCCGATGTCCATTGTGTTATAAGAGTGAGATGATGACCACTGCTGTCCTCTTCAGTATTTTTGTCCCCAAAAAGTGGTCCGGCAGGAATACAGACTTATTATTCTTCTCTTCAGTTAGTATTGTAAGGTAAGATAATATTGTGGCTAAAATGTTTTGAATATTTGTTTTAGAATGATGTTTTATTTATTTTGATGACAATTTTGCGGTAACTTAGAGACATGAGAGCATGAAGTACCTAGGCCAGTTAAGCATAAAACGTCCCATAGAACATCCCATAGACAGTTTCGCTATTTTGTATTATGGACTAGACGGCTCAATGGATTTTTAAGTTGTAGGGCTCTACGGATTCTTGAATTCATTGTCTAGAGACTAATATTTACTGTAATAAAATATAAATATGCATTTATTATGCTATACATACGTATATAGATGTCGATGCCATCGCTAAATGACTAACTTAGAATTGAAATATGTTTTCGAATACCCATAATATCCTTTCAGGCAGAGTATGCAAAAGAACCAATTGTTTTTATTAAACTATCAAGATGGTATGAATTGACAATTTTTATGCATTTTTAAAAGATAAATTATTTTACGTCGGGGCTAGTACTTATTTATCGGCAGGGATGCAGCTTGGAACTTCTGGTTTAGACCAACCGACTTGCTCGCCATTTTTCCTATTTTCTGTCTGGAGCCATTCGTACAAGGGTTTGTAGTAATTGATAATTGGCGCAGCATCCAAACTTCCCTTTCCTGTGAGTATTGACAGAGTCTCTGGCCAAGGTCGGTAAACCCCCATTTTCAACATCTCGGCGAATTTAGCTCCTGCTTTTTTGCTTCCGTGGATATCGCATTTATACAAAGGCTTCTTAGAGTCAGTTGGGTCGAATTCTCCTGCAAGTTTACAAAGTGCCTCATGGAATTGGTAGGTGAGGATTCTTGCAGTGAAGTAACGGAAATAGGGGACGCTGGATGGGACATGGAATTTGCCACCAGGGTCGAAGTCCTTGGAGGTCCTTTGTTTTGGGGGTGTCATCCCTTGGAATTCCTCCCTGAGTTTCCACCAATGGCAATTGTATTCAGTTTGGTTGATCCTCCCGGAGAAAACATCCCAACGCCATTGGTCCAGTGTCAGAGCAAAGGGCAAGTCCACGAACATCTTTAGAGCATTCTGGAAAAGAAAGTTGATTGTTCCCTCCTTATTTTCTTTGAAATTTTTAACAAGCCCCGCTGCTTTTAATCGCTTAACGCTCATAACGGATAAAGATATGACATCTCCAGCTGCTTCATGGAATCCCTCATTAGCGCCGTCTCGGAAGGTGCAAAGTTGATCCTTGTAAGCCATATAATAATGAACGTGGCCCATCTCGTGGTGAACTGTGATGTAATCCTTCATGTTGATTTTTGTACACATTTTAATTCGGAAATCCTTTCCGGTGCCGAAATCCCAAGCTTGAGGATGACAAACGACTTCTTTTCCTACAGGCTTTTCGAAAATTGAGTCTTTCCAAAATGAGGGGATCATAGCGGGCATTCCTAAAGAGACGAAGAATTCCTCAGCGTCCTTGAACATTTTCATAACAGTGTAGCCATTCTTATTCATTGCCTCTGTTACATCCAAATTGGGAACATCCTTGTAGGGAACAATGACATCGCCGATTGATCCCCAATTTTGTCCCCACATGTTTCCAAGTAAATGTGCGGGGATCAATCCGCTTTTTGGCATTTTTGCCACTCCGTAAAACATTCTCAACCTATAACGGACGTATGCTTGGAGTTCTTCGTACAACGGTTTGATTTGTCCATAAAGGGAGAATCCATGTTGCCTCATGAAGTCGTTTTCATAAGGACGAAGCCAGAGGTCGCTAGTGTCCCGAAGTCCGTTAGCCCTGGCACCTTCATTGAAAATATCAACGTAAATGGGATACAAATCCAACATCTTACCTCCACTCGCTTTGTGCCATTCCATCCAGGTATGCTCCAGTTCCTCGTAGTTACGACTCGTGGCTAAAATTTCATTGATTTCATTATCAAGTGTGAAATCACATTGAGTAGGATTGGAAAAGTTGCAGATTTTTGCAGTGCTGTAGATTTTTTTCATTTCGTTCATTGTTTTGGCAAAGGTTTCCAATTTTGATTCCTCCAAAATATCCACACCCAGGACGGATTCCAATTGAAGAAGTCGTTTTGTTTGTACATCCTTGTATTTTTTGTAGTTTGTAAACGAGGTGACATTTTTGAATATTTCTTTCCTGAATTTTGACATAGCCAGACCCATTTTCACGGTGATTGCTTGTTTTGCATCTGTCAGGTCAGATTCGTAGTCCCAATCGGCCAACAT
Source organism: Tomocerus mixtus (assembly GCA_034694165.1). Taxonomy (NCBI): domain Eukaryota; kingdom Metazoa; phylum Arthropoda; class Collembola; order Entomobryomorpha; family Tomoceridae; genus Tomocerus; species Tomocerus mixtus. The sequence goes on along the minus strand of JAQFYC010001091.1, from coordinate 5,434 downwards.
CTTTTTGTAGATCTCTTCAGACAAAGGCTTCTCGATATACTTGATATATTCCTTAGCTCGCTTTTCTTCATCATCAATATCTTGCGTGTAGGTCTCATGTACGATGACGACCAGCAACAGCATAAACAATGCTGTCCACTCCATTATGGTAGTACTTTCTTAAACAAATTTCCGAAGAGAATTGCTGAAATTTTCGTCAATACTTTTCTTTTTATTCCATTTTCCAAACGTCACAATACAAAAAATAGAGTTATGTTCAAGGTTTATCTTGCTTGCTTTCCAATTTTATTGGCAATTAAGATTAAAATGATTACTAGGACGATTAATAGCCTATAGTTCCAAGCAAATTATAATTCCTCGCTTCGCATTCTTTCTTTGTTACACTAGAATAGAAAATTCCCAAACGGAAAAAATGCAGTTTCTTGAAAACAAATCTTTTATGTAATGTGTCTGAAAAGTATTAAAGTTTCATTTGGTAACGTTAATATACCTAACTATTGCTTTGTTTATTGCAATATGTTATTATAATACTATTGTGGCTAGTGCCAGCAAGCTACGAAGATTGAAATTAAAAGTGATTTTGCAAGGACAAGGACAATAGATTAATTAATTGACGTAATTTGTATAGGAATTCGAATGCATTGCATGCATTGCGATAGAGCAAGTGTACCTAAATATAATCCAAATGAAAGCTTGTTCGGATTTACGTAGTAGAAACTGTTTGAAACAATAGGTTGTTTATGTGCATCAGTAATTTCTAATTTTATTGTACAACTATAAGTACAGATATATAGGTACCACATGCATAACTGTCAACTGTACACGTACAAACAATACTTGGTTACTTGTTCAATAGAATAAATTGTCAATACGTATTTCATTTTTCATTAATATTTTTAGAGAGAATATTATTATGTACTACTTACATTAATTCGAATGCTGAACCGGACTGATATTTTAAACACTTTGTTTTGAAACCACTATGATAATATCTGACCAAACCGTATACTAAATAATAATAATACTAATGAATCCGCAATTTTATACCCTGAATAGCAAATGAGCAACGAAATTGAATAAGTTGACAGGCCAAATAAATAAGTACTTTGAATTTTGAACAAAAGGGTAAATGAAATAAATTGGACTGTTTGCATATTTCAGTTCGAAGTGAAAATAACTGGTAAAATTTTTCATTTCCCTTGGTGGTTCAATTATCACATTTTTTTCAGATAGGTTCATATATTTATATTGCAGTTTATTTTGTCAGGCATTTTTCGTGAAATGTGAAAATATTCCGTTTAGTGTTTCCTTGAAAATATGTAGTTAGCACGTGGCAATGGCAATGATCTCCATCTGCTTATGTACTAACTGCAGATACCTATAGACAGTAGAAATTCAAATTGTAATGGTAGACCAAATATTTTGTTAATTGACCCCGTCGAACTTAATTTCTAAATTCATTGCGAGTCTATGTTAGCCAAAGCTAGACAATATTGACGATTTAGGTTCACTTCTAATGAATGATACTGATTATTAATGATTGAATTTTAGGGAAAACATTATTTAATCGAATTTTTCTAGTATCTACAATAAATTAGGTTCAAATAGAGAGAAAGAAGTATTCTCTGGAGGAGGTACCTTTTATAATACATATAATAATGGAATTCGAATGGAATCTAAAATCCAAACAAAACCAAGATACTACAGTACGCTATAGCCTTTTTTGTATTGAGCAGGCAATAAATCTTGAAGAAGCATAATGATTGAGAAATAATTACTGTCTGTGGCTCAATTTCCTTCTTAGTCCATTCCATTCTTCTTTTTGTAATTACTTTTCCTGATAAATAAGATTCCCTATTTTTCTTAATATTGTTTTTTTCACGCGATCTGTTGATCTTGTGGATTCGATGTAACTCATGTCACGGCACAGGCACGATCAAATCTATCTATCATGCGATTCTATTATGATTCAGACGATATGCTGTAGTATATACCGTACACCGTACAGGTAAGGTCTATATAGTAGTAATTATGGATTTGTAATAATATGATATTATTAATATCTAAGGAAGTTTCTTATCACTTTTCTTCTTATTCTACATACAGCTCATTAGTTTCATTTGCATTTCTAGTGTACTGTACAGTCAAGAAACGGGAGTAGGATATATTCCAGTGAAACATCTTCAATACATCCGTTAAAGCACATTTAGCAGTTAGCAGCATCTTAGTTGTAAATTGCAAAATTCGTAACATGTTAATATTGTCTTACGAAGTTTCCTGGTACTTATTAGCGCTAAAAAACTTTCTAAAAATCTACCAAGTGTACCAATGTTCATACATATAAGAATATTTAGAATATTGAACTGCTTTTTACGGGTATATGCACAAAGCACAGTAGTATAAGTATATAGCCTTTACAAGGACATAATAATAAATATGATATTTAATACTACTTTGAAAAGGGAGCTCCGTAACCTGAAAGTGATTTCGTCTTATGCGTTGTACGAAGTGTTTCCCTCAATTTGTGAAGATGAAATATCCCGAAAAGTAATCAATATAAATTAAGGAAGCGAGAGTTTTACTTTATTGGGGGGCATCACTTCAAATCTCATATAATCCATCTATCTATCTTCTATCTTCAGTCAGACACAGTCCCTTTACATCCACATTTTGCTAATTGTTATGTAGGTATCTTACTTTAGTCCTGTAATATTCTATCATTATTACTATGCAGGACCATACTCTGTTCGTCTCATAAAACATAAATAACAAGCTTTGTTATTCAACCGGAATCTTATATCCGTTGACTTGTAAATACAAGGAGCTACTGCTCCACTTTGTTGCTTTTTTGCGACCAATCTCGTCCAATTTGCTTGCTCTCTCGACTGAGCTTTGTGATATTATTTAATGGAAATCATAATTAAGTCTACAATTACAAATATGATGTTATGAAAGCACCTAAATTATTTTATTTGTTTTTGTGCGCATTATTTCATGAAAAGGCAACAGTATAACGACCTGTCTAGGTTAGACTGATACATATACGATAAAACATTTTGGGGTCCCCACTATACATATTGTGTAGGCTACATATATGTATAGTACAAAAACTTTTTCAAAATGCCTCAGGCGGAATAATTTTTCGTGTAGGTATATATATGAAAATGAAGCAAGAAAATAAAATAAGAAATAGTGTTCGTAGTTTTATTTTTCTACTTTTCGTGGCAGAAAAGTCGGGAAAGCTGATTTATTAAATTTTTGTATTTCGATTGCGTTTTAATGATTTGATGTCTAAAAACTTGTCCATAGTGAAAACGGGTAAATCGGTACAATTCGGAAGTTTCTCCTTGTACATTGCATACCAGTTTTGGAAGTAGAGATAGTGGGATTTTCTGCCACAACTGCGAAGGTCGCTTCCGCAGCTACAAGTTATCAACACATGCTGGTGCAGCTTCATGACCACATAATTCATCAACAATTGATCCTTGCCCACAAAAAGCCCTTCCCTCACCAATATATCATGCATCTCATAATAAGTTTTGCTCCAGATTTGAATAGCCCCCTTCATACCTCCGAAAAACGTTCCAATGACAACAACTTCCTGCGAAGCTTTTTTGTAATCGTAGTTGTTGTAATCATAGCCGAATTTCCGTATTGTAAATAATTGAATTTTATTTACCATCCCGTTTACGAAGAGTTTATTAACTTTTTTCGGATCTGGCCATTGAGTGAATCCCCGACGTTTCTCCGTCTCATCACGAAAGGATCCGATGTCAACCCAAAAGAAATACGTCGAGTTAAAAGGATTTAGTTCAGTACTGCGGGAGAGCATCCAAGATTTTGAATTCCAGACTGCGTATAATTCTGGAGAGTGAATGGTTTTCTCTGGATCGATTTTGTGCTGCTCCTGATAGATATCCTTGTATTTTGAAATGGGCGGAAGCTGCCACACATTTTTTAATGTCACAATTCTAGTCAGATTGCTTTTTCTTAGCTGAAGGAGCCATGGTGTACCCCTCGTGTCAGTAAAAATTACAATTGGGGTTCGGATTTTAGGCAGAAAGTTCTTAATCCAAGTGTTGTATTGTTCTGCTGAATATTTTGCTTTATTTAGAAAGAAATACGCCGTCACAAGTGTTATTGGATGGGCGGAGTCTGAAAATATGATTTTCTTGTTAGAATTTTGAAGGATAAATATTGCATATAAATAATCTTAAAATTTCCTTAATTATTTTTCATATAATTTTCCTAAATCATATCTGCCACTTAATAATCGAATGATATTACTGAGGTAATTGCGGAGTATTCAAAGAAATTAATAATTAATGAATATTTTTAATTGCTACCCACTTTCAAGTAGACCTGCTGATTTTTTCAAAGAGGTTGAGGGCAGCTCTTGCGCTCGAACTCGACCAAAGCCATCCTCAGGGTCTTGAATATTATTCCCGAAGTAAACCACAATGTAAAATGCCAAGAGAGCAAAGAAAGTAAACAAGGAAATACGACAATATTGATTCGAGTACCGAGAGTCCAAAGTTAACATTTTAGGTAAATTTGAAAAGCGGTAAGTTCAACAAGTACATATACGTTTCTTTTGTCATTTGTCAGGAAACCCGACTGATCACTTTGCAACTTTGCATTATTACACATCTGCCTGCATACGGTTACAGATACAATTAACAGATAGATGTATCAAGCTGGTATACTGACAACTGACTACTGACACTGACTGACTGATATTGAGGGAAGACTGACATCCGTTAATATGAAGACTGGTAATGGTGCGGTTTCAAAAATTATCCCAAGAAATTCAACTCTTGTCATTTGTGCAACTTTGTTTGTAAGTTGATTAATTAACGATTACTGATTATTATATGAAATGACTTTGATTTCCAAGAAAATGCTAACAATTGACAATGCGAAAAATTGTCTTTTGTCATTCATTGTCATTTATTTTTTTTTAATCATTCACTGAAACGCAATAATTTATTGCTCCTATCACCGTCTGGGGGTCAAAAGATACCTAATTTTTATATGTCAAAATGAAATTGTATTTTTAGGTGACTGGAATGTGTGTTCTTCGATACCTGACATACACGCAGAGTTCGTAAAATCCAAGAGTTTTGAGTGAGAAGAAGCCATCTTGGATTTCGGCAAACATTCGGCTCTCACTCTTTCCTCTCAATACTCATTTATAAAATGTCTGCCTCTCACTCATTCCTCTCAAAACTTATTTTGTCGGACACCTACCTCTCACTCATTCCTCTCAAAACTCATTTTGTCGGACACCTACCTCTCACCCATTCCTCTCAAAACTCACTTAAAATGAGAGAAGAGAAGTGAGTGAGAGCTCTCAACTTCTCAAAAGAGAATTGAATTGAGAGTTAGATGGTAAAACCCATTATAAAAGAGTGAGAGGCAGACATCTTGGATT